>CAVNYN010289327.1:0-15808 GCA_963692815.1 Nyctanthes arbor-tristis | reverse complement strand
AATTAAAATAATCTGTATTATTGAAAAAAGTTTAAAAATAAATATTTTCAAATAAATTTAATTAATTTAGGAAAATTTTTTGAATTTCTTGTTTTAACACAACATCAAAAGGTGGGGACCTTCCATTACCCTTTTATAAGTTTTTATTGAGGTTCCCCCCCCCCCCAAAAAAAAAAAAAAGGATTTTATTAAGGCTAACTAATTAGCACTATTTACCCCTAACTTTTCATATTTCTATATTTTTTCATCCTTAACCTTTAAAACTAACATGTTTACACTTAATCCTCATTTTTTTGGCACTATCTACCCATTTTATTTTATTTTTTTACTAAAATAAACTATAACACCCTTCAATTTTAACTAATATAAAAAAATATAATAAGTAAATAAAAATAAATAAACAAGCTTATGAGTACTAGCAATTGTTTTCTAACCACCGTATAGGTGCCTTTATGTTGCCGAATGCTTATGGGACTACATGCATGCACACTACATAGATACATGCAATCAGGTGATGTTAGTACATGCATTCATGTGGACATATCATTGTCATTGGATTAATTAACACTATCGACCCCTAACGTTTGAGTTTTCTTCACTTTTCATCCATATTGTTTCAAGCTAAATAATTACACCCTTAATTTCAACCTTTCTTACACCATCCATCCTTTCTATCAATTGATAGTAGCTTGACCGTTAAATGGTTAAATTTTTTTTTTACTAAAAGACTAAGATACCCTCAAGATATTAAATTAGATTTGAGACTTTTAGATTTTCAAATCATCCTTTTAGTATTATAAATTATATTATAAATAGTGAAGATTCTACTTAATTCCCAGCTTAAACGAATTAAATTATTCAAATTTCTTTGAGTTTTAAATAATTTTTTACTCTTCCACTTCTTTGAACTTTTAATTTGATGTGAAATTTTTGTTAGTGTTGGTTTTAACATGGCGTAAAAGAGGGACTTGAGAAAAATAATTTGTTATTTTAATTCTTTGATTTCTAATTCTCTCAGGATTTTAAGCGCATCTTGATTTTTTAGAAAAAAAAATTGATCATCTAACGGCGATATACTAGAAGATTTAACGAAAGTGATAGATTGTGCCATAAAGGTTGAAATTAATAGTGTAATTGCTAGGTTTAAAACAACAGAGACGGAAAAGCACAACAAATCGAAATATTTGGGTAGATGATGCTAATTAGCCAAGGTTCAAGTTTTAATATTTTAAGGGTATCTAGTCTTTTAGTTAAAAATTTTAACTATTTAACGGTCAAACCATCATCAATTGATGGAAAAGGTAGGTAGAGTAAGAAAAGTTGAAACTTAGGGTGTAATTACTACGTTTAAAATGATATGGATGAAAAGTATAAAAAACTCAAACATTAAGAGTAAATATTGCTAACTAGCTGTTGTCATAGCAACACTTAAATGAGTGTGAAAATTTGTATCAATATTGAACTTCTTTATTTTAATCTTTACTAGTTAAACAACCGTGCGTTGCACAGGTAGAAAAACTTATTAAAATATATTATTAGATAGTTAAAAATAAATCTATAATTGTTACACCCCTGTAGAAAAAATAAAAATACAAGTATACATTAATTAAATCAATAAACTCAATGGACTTAATAATCATAAATTTCAAGATCTTTTAAAAGACAACATACGTTCGTACATAAATCCTTGTACATATATATAACACTGGAAAAACTACCTACTACCCGCCCCATTTTAAAAAATCCTAATAAAACTAATAAATTCAAAAAAAATATATGAATTAATATACATTAAAAAATTCAGATAACACTAAACTCACCAATACACACAGTATAGATGGTGAATTAATGAATTATGATGTATTAAAGTTTATTTTAGAATTGGCATTTCAGATTTAGTATTTTAATTTATTAGTAAAAAAGATTAATAAGCAAAACAAATATGTAAAATGGTTAAGGTTTATTTGTTAAAGCCAATGGTCATAAATTCAAGTATTCTCTAAATTCTTTCACAAAAATTTTTGATTAAAAAAAATGAATAGTTATAGCAAAATTTACTGAATAAAAAAAGCGGAAAAATCGCGGTACAAGACTTAAATGGATTAATATATATATATATATATATTTGATTTGACCTTTTTTTTTAGTAAATAACCAAATCACGTTATTAATATGTTTTTAATCATTTTTAATCAACTAAATTCTTTTTGTTAGTAATTAGAGAGTGTTATAGTCATTTTCATTCTATTTCATAAAATTTAATTCTATTTCATTCTATTTAAAATTCATTCTATTTAAAAATAATAATTGATTGCTAACAAACTTGTGTTCAACATTTTAGTCACAATCTAATAACCAGACAATTAATGCATATACATTAATAATGTTGCCTGTTACAATCAACATGTTAATTTCAAGTAAGAATTTATTTAGGTGGAAAAGACGATAAATCTTTGACAATGAAACATGCCCTTGATGAAAAAAATTTTGATGTATCACACTTTTTATATCACTGGTTTCAATAGGTGAATTCATGCAAAATGAATACCATGGAAAATGTTTTCTCATCTCTCTTGTAAGAATTTATTTTCATTGACTTTAAATAAAATCTCTACTTTTTGACGAGATGCAAAATATCCTTTTATGGAAGGCTAATTTAAACTTGAAGTCCTCAACGTTTCAACTTTTAATCGTTCTCACCCCGGACCTTTATTTCTAGTATTGTAGGTCCTTGGCTTTTAAAAAAACTCTCCCCAAGTCCCTATTAACGGTTTTCATCCATTTTTACCATTACATCCTTGTAAAATTACCATTTTGCCTTCATATGGTAATTAAAACAAAAAAAGAAAAATAAATCAAATAAAAATATTTTAAAATTCTAAATACTCCCATCAACCCAATTCCTTCCCCACCAAGGGGTAGATAGCACAAAAAATATGAGATTTGAGGGTAAAAATGTCAATTTCTAAATGTTAGGAAGGAGAAACATAGAAACATAGAACGTTGGGGTGGATAATGCGAATTGCCCTTTTTTTGGACTGGCAGATTACCTTTTTATTGAGGTAACATGTGTTTGAGGTAAAAAATATTATAAGTCTGAAAATTTATTTTTATGAAGAATGTGTAGTTGGTAATAAATTTATTTTGTTGACCAATCATCATATCATCATATCATATCATACAATATATAATATAAGAGTTTTTAATTGGATTTAGATTCTCAATTACAATTTTCCCACCATAATTTCGCTGACATCATCATGATGTTACATAATTTTTCAAAATTCATTCTATAATTCCTTCCCTTCTAAAGTCACAAAATTTTATCTTTATATAATTTTCAAATTTTCGTTTCTTAGAATCCTTGAATTTATGGAAACCAAATCCCCAAAAATATTACTTTTCTATTATTAAAATATATATTATTTTTTTTTTTTTATTTAGCGTCGTAGATTGCATTAAAATCATAAAATTGAATTAAATTTTCTTGAAATCGTAACAATTTATGTAATACTTTTATGTATTGTACGGGCGTAGTGATTATATATATTTTTGAATTGTGACATGGTTGTTACAGAGCACGGGATATTACGTTTTAAGTATTATTTTTTTTGCTGCTGTTCTAATTGGATAAATTTTTTTAAATTATTGTCTACAAAAATTTTATGTTGCTACTTGTCATGCATAAAACTCTATATCTGTAAATTAAAAAATATATATATTTTTTCTATTAGAGAATTATAACTCAGCCACTATTGATTTTGATGATTGGGTCTCTTAATGAAAATCTTCTAAATATAGAACAATTTAGAGTTAGTATAGTTTTATCAATATATAAGTTTTGTCAATGTAAAGTTAACTAACAAACCTAGATAATACAAAAAAAAAAAAGAAACTCCTTCATTAGAACGAAATTTCAAAAAAAAAATTTGAAAAATTATAAGCCTTATTAACGAGTTTTAAAAAATTAAACTTTTCTTATTTGAATATTGATCACGAGTTTTCAATAATTTATATTAGTTTATTAATTTTTATAGTCCTTTTTTAATTTTAGTTTGCTCATTTCTTTAATTTTCTTTTGTCAGCATTTATAAATAATTATAAATTTTTATAATTTTTTATTATCTGCTGTCGATATAAATTTGAAGGCAAGTAATTGTTCAATTTCTTATGAATTAGTATTTTTTTAAGAATTATTCCTCTTACTACTGAATTATTTGAAAATGAAGGCATTATAAACTAATTGTCTGGTATTATCCTTATTTATTTATTTATTATTTATCTTTGTTTGATTGCCAAAATTTTCATTTCAGAGTTCTTGATAATATGGAAATTAAAATTTATTTCAAAATAACTTATATTATAAATGAAAACTTAGATCATAATAATTTAGAAAAAATCAACTGATTTATTTTTTTGGTACAATAAAAATCTATTTATCTGAATCACATCAACAGCTAAAGAAACATGTAATATAATTCTTTCATAATAATATATGACTAAATTTGATTTTCTTTAAATCTATAATCTAACTTGAAAAACTTTGTGACTATTTTTTTAATCTCTATTTTTATATCATTGTGTTGCAACAATTAGATTATAGAGGATGTAAAAAAATTATTTTCTTAGTCTTTTTTCTCTATAGATGTGAAGCTTTCAAAATATCTACTAAATTCATATTGTTATTTCATTTGATTTAATTATTATATTGTGACTATTTATTGTTTTTTGCAATTTAAGTAATGAATTTTTTTATATAAAATATTGAGAATTTATCTCACCGTGCAACGTACCGGTTAAATACTAATTTATCGATATTTTAATTTGACGAAGATAATAATGAATTTTAAAGAAATTTTTTGTGAACAAAAAAATATGAAATCCACAAGAAGAAAAGAAACTACACAAAATAATTACTCCCTCCATTCTGATTATCTAATCTTATCAAAAAGAACTTTTTTAGGATGTTGTAAATGTATTATCTCTATTTATATTAAAAGTCTAAGATCTCTTGCATTTCTTTAAAAATATATCCCTATTTAATATTTTAATTATAACTATCAATTTTGAATTTTACTCATAAAAAGGGTACTTTGGGAGGGTACTTTCTCATGAGTATGAAAACTTTTATCTGAACAGGTATCCAGGGTACATACCTGATTCATATTATTAGACTATTAACTAATAATATGAAATAAGTTAGATGGTTTAAAAGTGAAATATAGTAAATCATTAATTGAGTATATAAGAGGGTAACTATTAATGTAGTATCAAAATTATATATTTATTGTTTTTGTTATGCAAATCCGATAATATGTCTTAATCCAATGTTTTATTGGGCGGGTCAAAATAGGTCGGGTCATGGGACAGGATAGAACGCTATCATGACCCATGAAAGGACTCATGAATTTTTCTCCCTTTCAATTAATGTTATGTGCAATACATTATTAATTGATAAACGTAGAATAAATCAAAACCTTCATTTAGAATTTTGAAGTTCCTAACATTAACTAATATAATAACATGAATATTTCAATTCGATAAAAAAATGCTTTCAAAAAATAATATAATAAAAAATAAAAATAAAATTGCCACAAATTTATAGGTCTATAGGTTAAATTGCAGTATCTAATAATTTCTGCACATTTTAGAATTAAATTTATTAAAAAAGAAAGAAAATGCTTGGTGGGTCACGAGTCTATGGGGCAAGTCCAACTTGACCCGTACCCATCCTGAACTCACTGTGGAGTAGAAAATATTGCCTCATACCCATCATTTTGCTCTGACTAGGCGTGATGGGTCAATCATATTGGGGTAAGTCCATACAAGTTTATGGGATGATGTTTTAAATTATCATATCTAATTACTTAACTGCTAATAATTATAACTTTATAAAGGTAAGACATGTAAATTTACACGCGTGTTTGGATGAGACTAGAATTATAAACTCAAGTATTTTACTATAAATATCCCGTAGTGAATTGTAATTCTCATATCAATTCGTAATTTTATAAGATATAACTGGTATATTGTACTTTATTTATGACATAATATCTGCACTTATTGTCAATTTTGATATAAAGTACAATATAACTCTACCTGTGCAATACACGGGCGGAAAAATTTAGTTTTTGATTTAAAATAAAGTTCCCTAGAACAAGTTCTGAGTAATTGTGTTTTGTTGTAATGACAAGAATTACACTATTTTGAGTAGATTGGTAATAACATAAATTATATATTCATTAAACAATATATATATATATATTAAATGACAATTTGTCTAGCGCAATTGCAATTTCATCTAGCACAATTAAAAAATCTTTCCCACTTAAAGCTCTATCTGGCACAATTGCTTATAACGATATACCACACTAGCTGTCACTTTTAATAAAAAATATTATAAATTTAATAGTGAATAATTGAACTCATGACCTACATATTAAGAGTAACATGTTTTTAAATCATTATACCAACTATTTTGTTTGTTAATAATTTTTATTCACATGTTACTATTCTCGCATGTTTCCACTTAAAGAAAATATTAAATTATTAATAATTGTTTATCTGCAACGACTCTAAATTTATAAATATACGAAATTTGATTTATAGAAGAAATAAATGATTAATTTAAGTAATGTTATAATTTTATATGAAAAGCAGAATTGACAAAATGCATTCTACGATCTGATTAGATTCTTGAATAAATATGAATGTGAATATTTTAATGATATCGACATTTATCCTTCATTGCGTAATCAATTGATCTATGATTTAAACAACTAAATGATGATAAATATGTGTTAGTTATTAAATTAAATAATGAATTTTATTTTAAAAAATTAGATTGATCAGGTAAAAGAGAATAAAAATTAAAAAAATTAAGAATATCACACGAGTTATCGCTATGGGAAATAAAATGTCGAAAAAGACCTCATTAACAGAATTTTTAGTAGGAAAACTGCCAAAAATGTTCACCCACCCACTGGTGGGTGAACTTAAACCGCCCACCGCCTACATAGAGAGCGGTGATTGGTCCTCCCACATGTGAGCGGACCCACATGCAGGTCTGCCCACATGTGGGAGGACCAATCACCGCCCCCATGCAGGCGGGGGCTGTAAAAGTTCACTCACCAGTGGATAGGTGGACAGGACTAGGAAAACTGTAATACAAAGATATCACAAACTTATTTATTTATAAATATATATATATGCTACTTTTTAAGGATTATATTTGTCATTTGCTAGACTAAAATAGTAACGTGATATTATATATGGGTATTTGTATAAAATGAAATAAAATATCACCCGATTAAAAATGTATGTGAGAAAACAAGATATTATTCAGTTAAAAATAGTAAGTAAAGAAGGTACTTTCTTATGAGTATGAAAATTTTTACGTGAAAAGATATCAAGTAAATACGAATATGTACATGCTCATACGTATTACTAGACTGTTAACTAATAATATTAAATAAATTAAATGATATAAGCGTAAAATATAGTAAAATATTAATCGAGTACATAAACGGGTAATTATTGACATATTATTAGTAAAACATTGATTTAACGTGTCAAATACTAACTCAAAATTATATATTTACAGCTTTTGTTATGTAAATCCAATGTCATGTATTTGTTCAATATTTTATTATTTATTATTATTAAAATTTTTTTGAATTAGCCTTCTTATGCAACGCATGGGTGAGATGTTAAACTCATAGTTACCATAGCTGATTGTGATTCGATCATTTGATTGATAGTTATTACAACTTTATATAGGTTCGACATGTGAACTTAAATGACGTGTTTGAAGGGAACCCAAAATTATGGACTCAATTATGCAATTAAATTTATACTCAATACTCAAACATTTTACTACAAATATCCAGTGATTTGTGATTCTTATATCAATTTGTAATTTTAGACAATACAACTGATATATTGTACTTTAAGGTTTATATTTGTTACTTGCTATACAAAAATAACAATGTAATATTATAAGTACTTGCACAAAATAGAACGAAGCATCACTCAGTTAAAAAGTATGTGGGACAACGAGATATTATCCGGCTAAAAAGGGTATGTCAAATGTACTTTCATATGTGCATGAAAATTTTTATCTGAACTGGTATCATGCAAATACGGGTATGTACATTACATATCTGATACATATTATTAGACTGTTAACTAATAATATTAAATAAGCTAAATGATTTGAAAGTACAATATAGTATAGCATTAATCGAGCACATAAAAGGTAACTATTAACATGCTACTAATAAAATATTAATTTTAAGTATCAAGTATCAAATCAAAATTGTATATTTACTGATTTTGTTATATAAATCTGATGACACGTATCTGTATAATGCATGTGGGAGACTTCTTTCGATTTCACTGTTGGCAATGACATTGGTGTTGTAGGATATTTTTAATTATCTTCGTATCTCGTCTTTTAAGAGACATCGTTTGTTGCATTTAGTAATAGTTATATTTTATTTTCATTTTCAAGATTCGTCTAAGGTAGGCACAGATACAATATAAAATATGATATTATTTATTTTTACAATACTACAATGCAATCAAGTATAAATACATAAATATATAAAATTGTGCCATGTGAATTTTTTTTGAGTTTTTCTGTATGAGCTCAATCTAATTAATCACATTATCTTTTAATATTCCTGCTGGCGGTCTCCACAGCCTGAATTCTACTATCAAAATTTATTATTAAGGTGAATTATGTGAATATCTTTTATTTTATGAATTATTCGAGATACTTTTTTGTTTCCGTTATCACTAAGGAAAAAATAAATATAAATTATAACAACATTAATTGTATCGCATGTCACTGGATTTTTACCTTACTTGCAAATAAATAAATGATATTTAGCTATCAATAATTAGATCAAGAACTTTAATTTAATACGGATTAGGTCTCTCCACTTTAATTATCAATAATTATTTCACCAAAGTTATACGTAATTACAAGAAGGTCACTTTGTTAAGGCTATATTATTACCTTATCATTATCAAATTATAGTTTCAAATAATAAGAAAATGATTACTCTAAATGACATATTTTACTGAAGAGGAAAAATAAAAAAATAATTTTAAAGTTCATAAAGCATTTAATTAACGTCTATTTTGACATATAATTTTAAATAAGTTTTAACTGACTGTCTTGCATCGCAGAGATAGTCGTGATATCATTTCATCATATTCTAACAACTTCTACTGAAAATCTTGACAACCGAATTCTTGAATGCAATACGGTATTCTAGAATTTTCGGTCATATGTCGAAGTTAAAAATTAATATTCCTGGTATATTGTTACGAAATTTTATCATTCAACTATATTGTGTAGTGACACGAGACTTACAGTATCAAGACATGGGGATCCCCTCATTTAGGCAAAAATTCTATATGAATCAGATGCAAGTAATAAATTTTTTTATTGTAAAAAAAAGAATTTGAAACTATTTGATCCAAGACTTTCTTTTACAATACAAATTACATTTGTAAATGTCATAGTTTTTATATTCTTTTTGACATCAACTATCTAAATTTTTATTAAACTACTTTTGATGTATGACTTTTTTACTAGATCTCTACCCGTACATCGCACAGGTGAAAAATCTAGTAATGTATTTATTTAGGAGATAATAACAACCAAACTTTCAAGATGTAATTAAATCAAATGTGTCACGCCCTCAATTTCTAACAATAGTGGAAGCTTTTAAATACGTATCTCAATTTAAGATCGAGGGCAAGACTCTACAAATACAATTCAAAGATGTTGAGACACTTTCACTGGACACTCTCATAATTAAGTGTATTATGGGCTACCACAACGAAACCTCAATCACACACACTGAAGCCTTGATCACATACATGTATATTCTCTATCCTTGAGGCGATCCAACCACAAAGCTTTTAATTTGATACTTACAGGGATTGTAAAAGAGGGTGGTGAGTACAAAGTACCCAGTGAATAACGACATACATTGGCTCATGCTAAAATGAAAGGAGGCCATAATATCACAAGGAAGCCAATCATAATCACAAGTTATGCTACCACTAACTTAGCCTCTACCGATAAACGCAATACAAAGATTCAATAATAATTCAAAATAGCCAAGACTACACAGTAAGGCCATAGCATCACAAAGCAAAGCAAACGGGTAAACCCCGCCACTGGCGATGCCCAAGAACAACGAACAATTGTTTAACCAAAGTAATAGTGCACCGTCAATAATCAAATATCAAAGCAAAACAATAGGAGCATATGGAGGAATTGCAATCAAATATTGAATAACACAGAGAGTTATAGAAGATATAAACTTCAAAGAGGGAGAGCCAAGGCACGTTACTCACCTCAAATATCCCTCAAATAATCCAAGTAGAAAAAATATCTTTAAAACCTTGACATTTCTTAATTAAAGCTATTTTTCAAACTATGCTCCTTCTATATATGGTACTGGACCTTTTCTAAAAGAAAAATACGCATTTTTGTGGGTTTTTAGGGTTGTTTTCCACTCTACGATATATTTAGACGAAAATTGCTACTTTAAGGCGGAGAGAGAAGCAGGGAAAGGTTTAGGTCACTTTGCCTATTTATAGTAGTTAGAATTAAATTGTTTTTAATAAATTTTAAGTCCTGCCAACCAATTTGAAACACTTGACGCAACTAGCACCGTACACTTTGTGTCAAACTGATAGAGAAGTCCTTAAACTTTGTCTTATCTTTCAATTAAGTCACCAAACTTTGTCTTATGCCAATTAAGTCACTGTACTTTAGTTTATGTCAATTAAAAACCAAATTCTTTTTTTAGTGTCAATTAATAACAATCTTTTAATCTTCTAATGCAATTCAAGAAATCTTTCAATGATGTTCAAGTAATATTTTCAAAACGACACTTATGTTGCTTACTTTAATTTGTAAAATCTTATGGAATGTTATATATACTATAATTTTTACAACTTATTTTACAACTTGCACGTGTGACATTATCCTTTGACGTCTTGTATTTTAATGTTTGTGCACAAATTAATATATTTATCCAATGTGCGCAAGTTGTAGAAGCAGTTGTAGATAGTAGTACTTGTACCATGGTCCTCAAATGCATACTAAAATCCATAAAGTCTTGACTCTTGCCATGAATACCCTTATGTCGGGATGACGATTTACGCCGACTTTCCTATATCATATTAGATTGTGAGATTTCCGTTTGATTTTGGTATATATCCCGCTATTGTGCTACTCTTGCTATAAATACGCATTTATTTTGGGATGATTTACGTCGATTTTCCTATATCCTGTTAAAATATATACATTTATATATATATATATATATACACACTAGTTAGTATACGTGCATTGCACGTCTTTTGTTTCACTCTTCGGTAGAATCTGCGTCGATAGCTCAGTGTAATGCAATAAAGCTTCCCCAAAGAGATGATGATTTAAGGACACTTTTTTGTCTCACCAACTCCCTGGCCCTCTTTGCTGCCAATGCTGCCTAAGCATGTAATAACAAACATGAATCTTATCAAGAAATCTAAACATAGCAAAATAAGAGGTTGATAGTGTTACAAACCAATCAAATATCAGTAGACAACAGCAAAATACCTTGAGAGCATTAAGGGGCTTCGCAAGAATCGCATCCAATACATTAGTATGTCGTAACTCCAAATACTCAGTCAAGTATTCTTGAACAGCTTGACCAACAATCTTGTTAACCTCAGGATTCCCCAATCTCGTTTTTCAAAAATGGAAAAAGAAAAAAAGAGAGAACAGTGAAAGAATAATTTTCTTGAGCAGATATGATTAATAACCAAGAAATATATTTAATATATGTTTAGTTATTTTTTTCTGGTACACTATCACTAATCATAACATGAGTATCATAAAAAATAATAATAAACAAATTAGCTTTGTCTGTCCTTCAAACTCTAGATTGAGAACTTTGACAGAGACCACGCAAGTTTGCCCCTCTTACATATTCACTACTTAAGCCGATATCCTTTTCCTGGAAAAGAAAGGATATCTTTTAGTAACACGATTGATTTGCATTTGTTAATTATAATAATTTGTCACAAACACAACCTCAGACACATTTCCACAAATTGGATCAAGAAAACGTAACTTCTATAGAAGTGAGAACAGTTAGAAATGACACTCAACAACATACAAAAGCTCAGAATGTAAAAATCAGAATGTAAAAATGACCCCAAGTCATATTACCTTCATGGCCTTTAATTTTTTCCCTAGGTTGTTGATTGTCCTTGTTAATGAAGCCTTCATCCCATCAAGACGAGTGCCACTATCAATTGTACGTATGCTGTTAGCATACCCGTATTGTATCTGTCTCCGTAGGACCTATATCAAAGTAAATTACTGGTTGGGGTTCATTTATTGTTCTCTTCTTCACATTTTTTTCTTAAAAGTTGTGAACCAAAAAGTTGGCAGAAATCAACTTTATTGTGCATCAGATGCATTTACACTTATAATTCTACTTTTAAAAAATTTCAACATATTTGACTTTAGATTGCACTAAATTTAGAATAAGATCACATTTGAATTTCCCTTATGACTTGGCCTTACTTCTTTCCTTCTCGTTTTCAATGTCTAAGTGATGCTATCTACAAATCTTTTGATGCATTGGTCATTCAATATCTTGCCATTATACATAGGTGAGATGGACATTAGGCAGATTTGCATTGCAACAGGTCTTGCTCGATATTGCAAAAGAGAAAAAACAATACCCGAAATTAAAAACTTAAATGCACAAAAAAAAAAGGGAGAATTCTCACCCAATTCAAGCTACAATCCCACAAACCTAATATAGCCTTCACGATTCTTGGTACTGTTGCACACTAAATATTTAGACACTTTTTCAACCAAAAAAAATATAGAAATTTTTTTTTTAAACAAATACTACAGTATTTAAAGGGAATATCATGAGTAAGATAACTATAACAACTACAGTCAATAGCAAGAAAATAGAAAGAATCAATGGAAACTCACCTGAAATATTATTCTCTTCTAGCTCTTACTCCTTCAACCCAAAATCCTAAATGATCAAAATTTATATGTTAGAAAATTCGTGAGTGTTTCTTTTCTTTTCCTCTTAACATTTTCTCAGTCATTATAATTCAACAGAAATTAGAATATTGTAAGGCTAAACCAAAAAAAAAAAAAATAATAATAATAATAAAATAAAATAAAAAATAAAATTCGAGGTATTCAGTAAAATGCATTCTTCAATAAACCTTAGCTCTGTTATTCTCCAAAACAAATTTGAACATAATCTCTTGCTTACCAAGTAAAATAGGTTTCAACAAAAATCTACATATGTAACAATAGATGATACATTAACAATACAAACCGCTCCCACAGTTAAACAAAAATTAAAGACCGAGTACCAAAAATCCAGAAGTAGAAATACAATTATTCAACATCGTATGAAACAAAGAATAAATGGTAAACATCCTCTTTACCAACTGCTAAACTATGCCGATCGGGAGAAAAACATAAACCCGTAATAGAATAATTCAATTACTTTATCAGCAGCGTGCGAGTGAGTGTGAGATTTGGGCTGGGATTTTTTAACAGATGAAGGCTTCGCAGAGGGTTTCGGTTTTGGTTTAATCATTTCAGGTCAGACAATTGATTGGATTTCGGACTTAGACTTCCGGAAATAGCTTCCTAGTACCACGAGTTTTTTTTTTTTTTTTGCAAATAATTTCTCTAATTGATGAATTCAAAACCAAAGCCCAATTTTCTCAGAGATGCAGAGTAGAAGAACAAGATATGAAGAAAAGAGACAGTGCTGGAACATTCTTGCAAGCCAGCAAGAACAAATACCCGTTTTCTATGGTAAAGTGCAACAATGGGAAAAGGACAACACGTTTTTGGCACTGTTCCTCGCAACAGTGACTTGGAGAATATATTTATATATAATAGTGATATATATACATGGCTGTAACTTTTGATACAATATATCAAATCCGATAAATACAACTCCTTAGATATTTGCTTATTATTATGCTACATGATAATTCATCCATATTGGTTTCTCTCTTTGTTGTACTCCTTTAAACTTCGTATATTTCTTGCTTACAAACATACACTTAAATTTTGATGAAGAATTAGAATACCATACTTGTATTTGTTCTCTGTAAATTATGACGTTGATGTTGTTAGAATTATAATACAAAAGTAAGGAGGGGAGGAGGGAGGGATGGTGTGGTTTAAACCCGAATTTCTTATTTGAATTCAACCTTTGGTATTCAATTTGAACCATATATATATATATAATACAAAAGCATTTACCAGCCAACTAATAACACATTTTGTCACGCCCTCAATTTCTAACAATAACGAAAGCTTTTAAATATGTATCTCAATTCAAAATTGAGGGTGAAACTCTACAAATACAATTCAAAAGTATTGAGACGCTTTCACTGTGCACTCTGATAATTAAGTGTATTGTGGGCTACCCACAACAAAACCTCAGCCACACACACCGAAGCCTCGATCACATACATGTATCTTCTACAACTTTGGGACGATCCGGCCATAGAGCTCTAAATTTAATACTTACAAGATTATAAAAGAAAGAGGGTGAGTACAGAGTACTCAGTGAATAACATGTATCTGCCTACGTAAAAAAATGCAAGGAAGATCAATAGATGATAGAGATACAAATCTCGGCCACATCACTAGTTTAGCATCTATCCGGAAGCCATACGATACAAATATACAAATACCCAAGACCACATAGTAAGGCCATAGTACCACAAAGCAATGTAAATACAATTTAAACGTGGGTAGATAGCGCCACTAGAGAGACCCAAGAACAATAATAATGGTTTATCCAATAACATGTGTGCACACTTAGATATCAAATGTCAAAACAATACAATAGGAACATAGGAAGCAATTACGATCTAACAAATACCAAAGAGAATTAAAGAAGGCGCAATATTCGAAGAGAGAGAGAAAGAGCTGAAAGTTGGTACTAGAGTATGGTCCTTCGGTTTCACATACATGTATCACTCATACTTAGACAGATATCTGTATTTATAGGATATGAAATCATTTATGTTAATCGGTGATAAGTTAAATTGATTTTGGTAATAATATTATAGTATAAGAATTTGTTTTTGAATTGAAAGTTTATCAATTGGAGAAAAAAAAAATCTGTTTGGGCACAAGGATCATACGCGTGGCCGCACGGAATTGTCTGCACCATGCAGAAAGGGTGGTGCGGGAGCCCCTGGCTCATGGAGTCGGTGGAGCCAGATTTTTTTTTGAAAATAAATTGCAGTCAGGTCCTTGATCTTCCTGAATTCGTCTAAATTGATCTGAAAGTTTAATTTATGCACATTTAAGCCTTGAAGTCTATTTCTTTCTCATAATTAACCCTTTTGGTCAATTTAAAAAGATTTTTTTGGTTAATTTGCACCCAACGAATTTCGAGAACGAAATTCATTTAAGGGGGATAGATTGTAACATCTCGCGAAATTCTAGATATAGATGGTACTAAATTTGCCAAATTAAGAGACACTTGTTATTCGCAATTACTAAATTACCAAATCAAAAGACATGTGATATTTTTGTAAATAAAAAAAAATGTTAGTTTGGCTACATTTGGTGATACTTGTCATTATTGTAAATAATGAAATTATCAATTTTGCCAAGCATATATTTGACACATGACATTTTTAGAAATAAGAATTTTGATAATCTTGTCAAGTGTCTAGGATACTTGGTAGTTTTGTAATTTTTGGATTTCACAAG
>CAVNYN010289326.1:0-50874 GCA_963692815.1 Nyctanthes arbor-tristis | reverse complement strand
TCCGATCTCTCTCATCCTCTTTTTTTCCCCTTGACTTGAGACACGCATCCCCAAACCAATAACAACAGGAACTTTTCGTAGGTGATTTAACTAAAGTATTCACATCATTTAGAGCATTAACTAGACTGGGCCCTCAAACATAGCATATTATGACTCAGAATCAAAGATCTAAATGGTAGTTATCAATGTTTGTAACCGCTGCAACATCGTTATCCGATTGTGTTACTTTAGATATCCAAGTACAAAATCCATGTAATAGGTAAGTACACTTTATATACATTACTGATATTCTAAGTGATCATCATATTCATCTGGAGTAATAAGAAGACATTTATAGACAAGTTTTAAAAGCGGCCTCACATGAAGCCACAGTGAGACCTTTTTTCTTTAAATCATGTAAGGAGAGAAGTTTCCAAGTTTTGAATTCCTTTAATAATTTTTGCAATAATGACGTGAGCAAACTTCATCCGACTAGAAGATTTTATACATTATAAGCATGATAATACAGGGAAGCTTGATAGTTGTTAGTTAATAAATTAAACACCTGTCGTAATAGATCAGAAAGGTAGTCTGATATGCGTTGCTTATGGAACACTTGACAAGTTTTGGCAGTTTCCGATACAAATTCATATGGCATAGTTCTCCACGTTTTCAATTCTCGCAAAGCGAATTGATTGGATAAACTTAGCCCCCGTTAAAATTCTATTTCTATTTACAAATAGAATGAGCGGAAATAAATTACGGACATTATGTAGTACATGTTGGCCCCATGGAATGTCCGGATGTGATTGCTTTGACCTATTTTTATGTTGAAACAAAAATAGTTTCTAACAGCTTAAAAACAAGTAAAGTTACCTTTAAAAAGATTTTCTAAACATATTTTGAAGTTCCAAAAAAAAAAAAAAGGCCATTTTCAGAAAAAAAATTTTATCTTACATATCAGAAACTTGTTTTCAATTTCCATCAGTGAAAGTATTATTATTTGGGCAACTTATTCACTTAGAAAAAACTTTTTAAGCTCACAAAGCACGCTTTGGTCTTTTTGTTACCAAATTCTATCAGTGCATAGGGAGGGGTTTGGCATGTACTGAGATCTGTAAATTAACTAAATCTGTAATATGGTAGGGAGGGAAGGACATAACCAGATAACCTTAAGTCCATAAATAGGTAAGCAGAATATTCTTGTCTATTTCTTCTGTTTCAATTTATTTTGGTTTATTTATACTCTTCCCGTCAGTTGTGTGTAGGAATAAAAATGTAATTTGTGATATTTCTATCATAAAAAAGGTTGCTAAATTCATTATGATTTCAATAACCCTGCACAGTATATTAATTTTTAAACAATATGAGATCAATCATGATGACATGATCAACCTACTCTATTTCTATTTATAATTATTTCTCCCTGATGCAGAAGAACTAAAACTTTCTTGTCAAATCTATATATATTATATAGTGGAATAGCCATTGGAAGCATTTTGGAGGGAAAATTTTAGTTTCTAAACCTGCTTTTTTCTTTTTCTTTTTCTTTTTTTAGCCATATTAATAAATCTGTCACCGATTTATATGCACATGATGGGTTCCAAAGCAACACATGGCCTTGGAATGTATAATTTTCGGTTCCAAGGCACACGTTGCTTGGAGTATATGTTGGCTGCAAAAGCAGCCTTTATTGTTTTATTTTTTTATATTTATTTTTTTTTTTCAAAATATTACACTTACCTGCAATATTGGGACTTGCAATAGAGTAATACCGTCAGCTTGGCAAATATACTGCTCTTTAGTTTGGCTTTTCAGCTTTCAATAAAACGATACCAAGGAACACTAGAGAGGCGCTGGAGCCAAGCCAAAAGAGGATAAGATCATTCGCAAATCTTGCCATTTTCTGGCAGCGTACCTTGGATTTTGGCCAAAACTTGAGAAAACTCAATCAAGTTCCATGGGGATTTTTTTGGCCAAAACTTGAGAAAACTCAATCAAGTTCCATGGGGATTTTATAGAAAATGAAGACAAGGGTTTCTTGGTAAGATCTTGGGTATTTGAATATGTCTTTTTTTTTTTTTCAATATCTCGGTAACATGTTAACTGTTTGAATTAGTTTCTGCGTTTTGCTTTATTTTGTTGGTGAAGGAATTTGGGGTTGACAGTGGTGGTGGTGGCTGGAATATTTTTTATTTTTTTTATAAAAAATTTTTTGGGTGCCTGAATATGTTTCTGTTCGCATTTCTTTCCCTTTTAATTGACTTTGTGTCATCATTTTTTGTAATTGATTATAAGTACAACAAATATATGTTAAGGTAAGACATGGGCCTCTCTTCTATAATCTGATTCACTTCTATTATTTGGTTAATTTATGTAAATGATCTTCATTTCAACTCTTGATAAACTATGTACATTCTCTTCTTTTATTGTATACACGCCCCTCTTCATATTTGCTTGCATCCTTTCTCTTTATATTTTGGATTTTCTCAACCGTATATGAAGTAATTACAACCTGTCAATTTCCTTGCAAGAACTGCTTGAAGAGACGAAGATCGAGAAGTATCAGATTAAAGAAATTTTTTAGGTCATCGAATAGGCATTGAAACAAAAGGAAGAAGAGATTTTTAAACCTCAAGTTAGAGCATGAAAAGTTGCAGAAGATTAAGGAGTTCAAGGCTAACATTTTATCTTCTCAATTCATATTATCTACCTTTATTCAAGAAATTTTCTTTTAACTATTAAATCCTCATATTTTTTGTGTATGTTTTTGGGGAATAAGTAATAATCATATACTTTTTGTTTTAAGACTTTTCTGACTGGATTTGTGCTCAAAGACCAAGAACAACAAAATAGAGACAACAAAAAAGGGACCCCGCTAAGAAAAGGCCATCTTCTTATGTATGGTGGTGCAAAGGTACCAGTGGAATGAGGTATATGTTCATCTTCAAGAAACTACTTTACAATTTAAATCACAAAGTGTTTAAATTGCTTGATATCAAATTGTTTGGGGATTTTTATGTTCTTAATGTATGTGAAGAACATAAAACTGAAGAACAAGTATTTAATGATTTTTTTTTTAATATGTTTTTTGATGTCAAATAAACCAGTGGGATTTATTATGATCTTTATAGCAAATCTCAAAGACAATTACTGCACAATAAAAGAAGCCTTATGCAGAGGGATATAAAACTGAAAGTGATTATCTTAGGAGTTTGACACGAAGGTCATGACAATTATATTTTGCTTTTATTACTGTCCCACATGAATGCTTTAAATGTTAACGATTCAATTTTTAATATTTAATGTTAAAAGCATTTGTCATTTCTTAAGTTTTAAATGGAGATACCCATATTGATGAAAATAGTTCCAAGAACTTGGTAATAACATCAAAATGCTTCTCTTTCCCCCTACCTCTCCCCCATTTCTCTCTTTAGGTAAGATGTAGGGTATTTTACTGGGTTTTCCTTTTTATTTTGTTGGTGAAAGAATTTGGGGTGATAGTGGTAGTGCTAACGGAATAATCTGTGGCGATAGTGGTAGTGCTGACTGGATTTTTTTTCTTTTTCCCACCTTAGGCCAGTTGAATATGTGTATTGTGTGGTGGTGAACGTGATATGCCAAGGCGGGGATTGCATGTAACCGAAGCATGTGGAGTTTCTAAATGAATTGGTGGAGAAGTTGGAAGATGTTTTCCATCTTTCTGATCAGAGCATTTTTTTGTTCTTTGCTATCAGCGAAGGCAGTTTTGGTTGGGAAGGCTATGTATATGTAATTTTTAAAATGTGTTGCCCAGTATTGAAGGCATGATTAGCATTTTTTTCTTCCGTTGGACCATCATCTATTACTCATTGTTTGCATACATTTATGCTACATCAAGAGACATTATAAATACCTTATAGATTAAGTTATTGAATGTTGTTTAAGATTGGACAATCTATTTAGAGTATAGTTTATTGCTTTAAACTTCTACTTGATTTAAAAAATTATAATTTCATATATCGTCATCAAGGAAGCGAATTTTATTATTATTCAAAAAAAATAATAAGAAAAGAAAGAAAGAAAACAAATCGTCATGTATTTATTATTACAAACGTTGGTCATTTTTCTGACATATAATATAATCTAATGTTATTTATGTAAACATTGTTTTTTCCCCCCACAATATTCAACTTTGCAGAATTGATCTGAACGCGAAAGTGGATAAAGAACGGATGAGGAAATGTTAGAATGGACTTTCATTGTCTTTTTCTTGATTCTTTTTCTACCAATTGAAAACATAGGCAAAAGGTAACATCCCATTTTTTTGTTGAAAGATCTAATTTTCAAAATTTATAATTGATGTACAGGAATTGATTTACGACCATTTAATTTTAATTTTTAACCAACTTAAATAATTATGGGGTAAAGAAATGAACAAGCTTATCTTAATTTTGTTGTATGTTTTGCATTAAAATGTAAATTTCATTGTATTATGACATCTACTTCACTAAATTTCCTTTATAAATCTATCGACTATTTTGATGATGGTTAATTAGATTAATTTGCCAATACTCAATAAGTGGTTTTGTTACATAGTCAACATTTGCAAGTGCATAGAATTGATAAAAGTTGTTTTAGAAAAAAAAATTAGTTTTTTTTTATCCCGTGCAACGCACGGATAGTATACTAGTAATTATTAAATCACTAAAGAACAAAGCTCCATGGGTAAAAGAAATTCAAGAAAGACAACATATAGTACACACGTTTGTAAAGGTAGAAGAATATGGGAATGTCTAAAAACTGGTAAGTACTGATCAAAATACCTTTATGAAGACGTAGTTCTCCAGCACTTTGCTTCTTGACAGGAGGTTTCCCATTGGCATTTTCAGCAAGTTCTCTCTGCTTTTCCTTTACCTTGAACAGCTTAATCATTGCCCCTATTCATATGATAACAAGTATTACAAAGCAGCAACCTAAGACTTATTATTAAAAATTAGGATTGTTCAATAAATTTTTCTTTGTCAAATCTTTTGCAGCAGAGTTAACCATGTAAAGTGTGTTCTGCTCTCGCTCCGTTAACCTTTTCTATCAAGCGCAATGTTAGCGATGAGATCATACTTATGCCTATACCAGACATGCCCAAACATTTGTCTTTGCCTTGCCATATCCTCCATCAGCATCATCGTCAGTGGTCCAGCATATCTTCATCGCTTATACCAAATAATGTAATGTAGTGACACATTCATCTTAATATTCTAAATTATGTAGTCTTCATATTGTTAGCATTTTGTCTTTTACAATTACATGAAGTCCCCAAGGTATTTGTTGCGCCATTGAAGCGGCTTTAGTCCTATTTACTTATGTTCTTAGTGAATACTGCTTCTCATCAATTACAAAGCCTAAGTACCAAAAAGTCATAACCTTTTCTGATATACATGGTCTTCTATTGTAAATTGTGATGTCGCCATGATTCGAACTTTATTGTAACTCATATACCTCCAGCTAAAAATATTGCTTTTACTGCTAGGATTATTACTAAATTAAGGCAGACAGAAAATGTCTTACTAGTCCTAATAATAGCTTTCAAGGCGTTTATGTTTCAATATACCAGTATGACCTTAATATTTACCAACACCAGCCTGAGTGGAAGCAAAGTTGAAAAGAGTTCATTTTACCCTAAAACTCTTTGAATTAGTTCTCTGAGCTGTGTGGTATTTATTAAAAATTTCTTTGACTAAGAAATCAAGCTGTCTTGCAGTCCTAAAAGTTTTGCAGAGAGACAGACAAGTACTCAAACTCAAGATAGGCATATCAAAATTGCAATTGCAATTTGCAACTTGCAACCTGGTCTACAAAATGGAATTAACAACCTTAATTAATGATTATTAAATTGAAATTTACCTTGGTATCAATGTCCATAATTAATAAACATCGATAACTATTTAAAATAAATAAATATTTACATCTGTGTAGGGGCGTATCAATCGTACACTTAGATAGGGTTTTGCAGAAGAATATTCAGCAAAACCAGCTAAAAATTGAACAATCGAATGAATAATCAAATGCATAAATACGCAAAACGAAATCAATATCCATAGATCAAAAGATGCTTGCTCTACTGAAGTAGAATCAACAAAAGAAACAAAAGATTACATGCGATGCGGTACCTGTTCGATGAAAAACTAGAGAGAGTAAGAAGAGAGCACTCTTTTTATCCAATTGAAGAGGTGGAGTGGGGGCAACGAGACTGAAAGCGAGTCTACTTTTCAAAATGTCATTATTTTGATTAATAATTATTAATTTTAATTATTAATTCCTAATAATTGATAAAGACCGTAGCCGCGTTTTGATGTTCCACATGGATCGTCGGCCGTCGATATTGCAAGACCATTTTGAATGTATCGTGATTAGAAATGATATAAAATCATTTGTATGATAATAGTTACAAGGTTGTGTGACAATTGGTAAAAAAAATATTTGCTTAGCAAATAAAATACTAAGGGCTTATTCTGTTTACCATTTTGGATTTTTAGGTTTTAGTCTTTGAAAAGAGTGGAAACCAAGGTTGTTAAAATCACATTTTTGGATCGAACCGGTAAAGAGGTTCACAAATCAAATCGGTGAATCAAATCGTAAATCGTAAGATTTTACTAAAATCAATTTAAATATACAAAAAAATAAAAAATTTGTAACAAAAAATTAAAAACAATAATTCAAGTTCCAAGCTAAAATTATCAATCAAAATTAAGTATATAATAAAAAAATAATGGAATAAAAAGGTCTATTATTATCATCATCATCATCGTAATAAAATCTAATTTCATTTTTATGATTAAATTCTTTTTCACCCCAGTTTTCATTTTTCATGTGTATGAATAAAATTAAAATTGCTGTTGGAGATTAGAAGATAAAAGTCCAACCCAAATACGAATAATTATGCCCAATATGCAAAACTATGACCCTAAATCAGTTGGCAGTCGCAGCATTTTCTTCATCTTCATCCAATAAGAGGTGGTTGCTGCGAGCGGCTTCATCTTCATCCAAAAACAAATATGCTGTAACCCTAAATGTCAACTACACAATTAACCATCACTATGCCATTCAAAATCGACACTACAACAATCATCTAGACACTGGATGCCACAAAAATCTAAGGAAAAGTATGAAAGATCGGAAGAGTATTCAATGGAATCGTATAAATCTGATAGAATCACGATTTATATCCGATTTTATACGATTCAATTACGATTTCATAGATATGTCATTTTTGTTGCGATTTGGATCGAATTGTACTTTGGGAATGTGAAATCATACGATTTCACGATTTGAAGCGCGGTTTTAACAACTTTAGTGGAAATCTATTTATATTCATATTCCTAAAAATATTATATTTTGAAAACAAGGAAAAGTTGTATGAAGAAAACTCAAAATGACATTTTGTCCTTTTGAGTTTTTCAGTGTTTTCTCTTCCTTAATAATTACTCTTGAAATATAAGACTAAAAATATATTCAAAACTAAAAACCAAAATATAAAGAGAAGAGGCCCTTAGAATTGCTATAGAGAATGTCATGTGATGACATTATCAAGCACGAGCATTAGTTTGTCCAATTACTAGATATCTCTCTCTTTCTTACTTTAAAATAGCCAATAATAATTTGTCAAATATACAATGTGAACATTGCTGCATTGAAGAGTTCATTGAATGTAATGTTAATATTCTTTACCACGTATTCACTGTCAATTTTCTTACATTGAAGATGCTCTCAGTTCATCTAGAAATAGATTAATTGTTGACAAGTTGTTTTTACGTGAAAAAAAAAAAGGTTTACTACACATTCTTTAAAAAAAATAGTTGTTCGAACAAATATTATATTGGTTAGATTCTCACATTCCAACTCTACAACATAATTCCCACAGTGTTTACTTCCAACATAATTAAGTGTTTAGTAGCTTTTTCTTTTAAAGGAAGTGTTTAATAACTCAATACGTACAAAATGAAAATTACTTTCATTCTCCACCTTTAATATTGTCTTGGAACCTGTCATTAATTCTAAAAATTAACTCTAAAAATATCTACTACATACACACACAGTGTCTAATTCCCTCATAATTAAGTGTTATATATATATATATATATATTTAAAGCAAGTGTTTAATAACTTGATACGTACGAAATGAAAATTATTCTCATCCTCTACTTTAAGATTGTCTTAGAACCAATCATTATTTTTGTAAGAAACAATTTGCAAATTATTTCGCCATAATAGACGACACGGAATTGCCAAAAGGTTTAGGATCGTGCTCATTCTCGAGAGATGATGATGATGATGATGATAAAGTGGCAAAAAAAGGCTGTGGAGATTTAATAGACTTTTAAATGTATAATTGTTTTTTCACATGGTTTAAATATATAATTGTAACTAAATAGTTCTTAAGTGTAAATAAAATTAGGGTTACTTTCACATATTACCGCCAACCTTTAGGGTTAGTTTCATATGGATTTCCAACATTTTTTTGACTTGCTAAGTCCCAAACATTTTATTAATTCACACGGATAGTCTTTTTTTAGGGTTTCCGTCAATTTTTTTTTTAAATCAATCAAATTACCATTATATTCCTTATCTTATTAAATTTAAAAAGTTTAAAAATATAAAAAATAATATAAAAACTAAAAAAGGGGTGAAACCCCCCACTGTGCTACCGACAGCACATAAAAAAGGGGGCCCCCTTCTTGTGCTGCCATTTTTGGTGTTTATTCTGTTTCCTTTTTCTAATAAAATTTTTATATTATTTTTTTATATTTTTAAACATTTTATTTTTAAATTTAAATAGATAAAGGATATGATAATAATTTAACTGAAGAGTTGACGGAAAAATTGATTGAAATCATATAAAAGAACTATATGTGGGAATTAAGGAAAGATTTGAGACTTAGTGGGTTAAAAAAGGTTGTGAACTTAACCGAAACTAACCACAAAATTTGGAGATAATATTTGAAGTTTGCTCATGAAGTTATAATGAAGACTTGAATTCAAACTTAGCATACAGCTGGCTAGGGACGTAGAAAAGGGTAGCCTAATTACACATGTGGGACCGGGTTGCTCAATTAAAACACGCTACATAAGACGTCTGGAGTGTAAATAGAACTGACCTAGTTGCATGCATCGCTCATCCCAATTGGCCAAACATTCCCACTTATTAATTTATTTAATTAAATTTAAAAGACAAACCGATCTCAAAAGTTAGCCGGTTGGTCCTTCACTAAATAACAGTGTCTGACATATGAGGATCATCTCACAACATATAATACTGAAATTATATATAACAAATGTCATATGTTTATTCATTTTTTAAACTAAAACCATTAAAAAAATTATGCTAAAAATTACATATATAACTGACACCCCTAAACAGTTGGCTAGTGGGCCTTCACTACCCAACCATAGAACAGCCTATGGCTTTGCATGTATTGTGCTCGTATCACCAATAAAAATTTATCATATTCAGACGGATGTAAATGAACCAAATATAAAATATCGAAAAGAACACTCTAATAGTTTCCATCTAATGTTAGTAGGGTGTATGCTATGAAATAATTAAACGTAAACAAAGAAAAAATTGCAAAAAAACAATTTGAACATAGAAACATAAATAATATTATACTGCCTTCATATATAAAAAAATATAAAGAAGAAAGAAAAATAATATTACACTGTAGAAATAGATAAAAAAATCTATTTTAGTACTTGTTTAGTCTATATAGGAATGACAATGGGGCGGGTTTGGAGATGGTATGCCTTCCCCCGTCCCCGCCCCGTTAAGAAATCTCTCGCCCCGTACCAGTCTCGTACCCATACGGGGCGCAGGTGATTCTGAGCGGGTACAAAAAAATACTCGTTACCCGTCCCGTTAAGAAATAACTAAAAAATATAGAAAAAATTGAATTAAAATTATATGAAAAGTCATCTTAAGTATCATGCCAGTTTCATCTTTGACATCTAACTTTAAAATTTTATAGAGAACAAAATATTTTTTTCAAAAAAAAAAAAAACCGGCCGGGCGGGCTGGCGGGCGGGGCGGGGTGGCTGAAACCCGTCCCCACCCCAATAAGATTTCGAGGAGAAAAATTTCGCCCCTTATCCGCCCCGATATTTAACGGGGCGGGTACTCTCGAGTATCGAGTAATATCTGTCTTATTGTCATTCCTAAGTCTATATGTAACTGTTTAATCGGCGTTACATGCAAATAATTAATAAAATTCAAATAATTAAAATTCAATTTAATCGGGATGGGTCATTAGAACCTACGGGTTTACAAAACCCGATCCAAACTAACCCGATTAAAGTCAGGCCCCACAGAAGCTGTTAACATGTGTAGGCCTAGGCCCCATAAGTACATGTAGCCATTTTCCTTGTACTCTATATGGTATGGATTTTTCATAGTCACTATCACGCATCTTTTTCCTGCATTGTTTATACTGCATTTCTTGCTGTAAAAATAGTTAAAAAATAATCGCATGTGATTTCGTTAAATCAAGAAAACAATAACTACAAATAAATTATAGAAAATGAATCATCAAATTCACTCATTACTTTTAAAAGAGAATTTAAAGAGTCTCTTGAGGCGGATTTTTTTATGAAACCCAACTGGTTTCTTATAAAGAGCTAAGTATCTATATGGCAATTAATGTGGCAGACATTTCCCCCATTTTGCATGGACTGGGCCTCACACCTAAAAAATTAAAGCCCCACTTTTTGTCCCAAATTGGCAGAAGCTTCCAGCCCCTCTCTCTCTCTCTCTCTCTCTCTCTCTCTCTCTCTCTCTCTCTCTCTCTCTTCTTGAGCTGTGAATTGGAGGGTACGCTTATGTAAATCTCATCGGAGATGGTCACCGGCACTGAGCAGGGGCCGTCGGGAGATATATAGGCACTTAGATGTGTAGTGGCAGAGATGGTAACCAGGACTCCAGTGTGGAAGTGCTCTACTACCGCGGGGTTGCTAACGAGAATTGGCTGCAACGCCGAGGTGCCGGAGATCCCTGGAAATCTATCCGATGAAGGGAAAGATGGTAAGTAGGTATATAAATTATTCAGTGAATATAGTTTAGAACGGTAAAAAGTGACAACGTATACTTATGATTTTTGTTGCAAAAATAAGATTTTGCAGTTTGGCTGTGTTAGACAATTTTGTTGATGGGAGATTTACTTTAGATTCTTATATAGGTCTCTATTGCCATGATTCTAGGTCCACATGAAGAGATTCCGACAATTTTCCAAGCTCTCGGCGCCGGGTCTTGACGAAATATGTAAATAGGTGCAAATGTATAGAGGGAGGGAGAGCACGCTGAAGCTTCTACCAAATAGGGCTGGGCATCGGTCAGGTCGGGTCGGTTTGGAGCCAACCCGAGCCCGACCCTACAAGACAGTAATTCGAGTTGGCATTTCAGAAACCGAGCAGACTCGAGTCGAGTCCAAAACCCGACCCGACCGAGTCAACTTGAGTTGACTCGGGTCAGATCGGGTTGTCGATTTGGGCCTACAATAGGCCCAAAATAAAAATAAAAATAAAAAAAAAGAAGAAAACTAGCCTAAATTCATTTGAGGCCCAAAAAAATTTAAAACTCACCATTGGTCTAGTATTACAAAGGCCCAAATACACTAATACATATCTAAATACACTACAAGAAAAAATCCTAGCCCAAAAAAATAAAAAAATCAGGTTGAACCCGACTCGGGTTGACTCAGTCGGGTTCGCTGGGTTCACCCGGGTAGCGCCGAGTCAACCCGGAACCCGACTCGACCCGAGTCGAGTTACTTGTTTTCCAACCACATCCGACCCGTGTACTATAGCAATACGACTCGACTCAACTCATTTCGGGTCGGTTGAGTCAGTTTTGACGGTTTTCTGGATCGGATGCCCAGCCCTACTACCAAATTTGGACAAACAGTTGGGTTTTAATTTTTTAGTGTGGGGCCCGGTCCAAGCAAAGGGGAGAAAATGTGTTGGTTGCCATGTAAAATGGTTGTCTCTTTAAAGAAACCCAGCTGGGTTTCATAGAAAAACTGCTCTTGAGAGTCATTTTCAAGTATTCACTTTCTAAAATAAATTAAAGAACATCTTGTATTTAAATTTTAAACAGTCCCTTTAAAGGTTTGCAGTTTGCACTTTTGCTTATTATTATTACTCACTCGGTTCTAAAAAGATAGTCTACTATTCTATTTTCGTCCGTTCCAAAAAGATATTTCACTTAGCATATTAAACATGTATTTAATGTTTCATTTTTATATATGCCCCTAATTAATTATTGTTATTCAACTACCTATGCATTGAATTTCTAATCAAATTTTGTCTTTTAAATTTATTTTTGTCTTTTAAAATAATTTTATATTTAATGTTTCATTTTCATATGTACCCCTAATTAATTATTGTTATTTAACTTATTATCAGTTCTTATTTTTGGTAATCGATGTATTTAATTTATAAATTTTCTATTTTTACAAATAGCTCTAAAATGTTGGATGAAATATGTCAGAAACTGATTGCTAACTCTTAATATGGCTTGCTTGAATCCGCTTAAAGAGAATTTTGTTTTAAAAAGAAGAAAAAACAATCTCTCACAATATCGGCCCAGTTTTAAACTTTCGCTTGGAGCCTGTCTGCAAAGACCCACCCTATTTGCATACACTAATGCAAAGATAAAAACACATATCAGTTAAATGAGGAAACATTAAAATTATAATTACATAGTACACTTGAGAATCTTAGGTGTAACTTGTTATAACCAACGTGCGTTATGCTGTTTTGAGAATTTTTCTTTTCCCCTTTTTTTTAATCACAAAAGAAAGTTTCATCCACAAATCACATCATTCACAATACATCGAGCAATGGAGTCAAGAGGGTGATCTCTTCACACTCGCGATACACAGTTCCTAAATCTAAATCTAGTGAGTGTATGAGCATCAATGTTTGCTTTTCTGCTAATATAGCTACGCATGGAAAGCGAGAACGTAAGAACGAGTGAGTTAATTTTCTATACTATGATGCTCTCGTCATTCCTATAGGTTCGATTTTGGATAACCTGCACTACTATTCTACAATCGGAGTCGATGCCTTCAATTTGGAGCCCTTCCTCAATAGCGATTTGCATACTGTCACGCTCCCAATTTTTATTATCATATTATCTCGAAATATTTGTAGCAAAAGAATTTAAATATATATATATTATATATATCTCTATTCAAAATTGATGGCGAGACTTTACAAATACAATTCAAACACTATTATATTTAATATCATTTTACAATAACTATTGCGGCCACACACAACGAAACCTTGGCCACGCACCCTGAAGTCTCATTCATATATATGTATTTTCTCCAAATTTGGGACGATCCGGCCATGAAACTTTTAATTCAATTCCTACAAGGTTGAAAAAGGAGAAGGAAGTGATGAGTACAACGTACTCGGTAAATAACTAAATATTTCGATTCACCTTTCATGTATGAAAAACGCATTTTTGAGAAAATCATGGGGTTCACAAAGTCTTTAGATGCACAAAAACCATTGAATACACAAAGCCTTTCATGCACAAATGTGTCTTATCACTAGTTAAACTACTACTCGTAGTGCGCACATGATTTAAATATTCAAATTGGCTAAGACCACATAGTAACGCCACAAAGATTACCACATAGCCAAAATGACCAAAACCACATAATAAGGTCATGTTCCACAAAGCAATTCAAAACATGTAGGGTAATAACTAGCGATACAAATAAAATAAATCAATCTTTCTTTTCATAACAATGCATAAAGTTCGTATTCAATTTATTAAAATTTAATGAATAACTGAAAGGGAATCAAAGTACTGGTTACTCATATTTTTCTACAAAGATTCTTTGAACAATTTTAGATGGAAAATACCTTCAAATCTTTGATATTTCTCAGGTAAAGGGTCTTATTTAAGTAGGGATTTGATATGTATATGAAGAGAGCTTTATTTTTAATACAAAAATGGTGTTTTGGGGAGTTTTAATTGGTGTTTTATAGCCTTCCCAAACTTTGGATGAATTTTTAATAGAATGTGGTGTGTTTTGTGAGTTTCCTTAGCTTCAGGACCGTTTTATACTTATCTAAATTTAATTGTTTTGAAGTAGTTTTTGAAATCCATAAATCACAAAAATGCCAAGTGTTTTGATAAGTTTGAAAAACTAACACATTTTAAATTGTAAGAGTGACAAGTGTCTCAACTAGCATCATCCATTAATTGCAAAAGTGACGCATGTATTCTACTTGGTAGTTTTAGTATTTACAAAAGTAACAAGTGTCCCCTAATTTTAATAAATTTAGCAACATGTATTTAGGGAATAATTTGGCTAATTCTTATTCTTTTATTTGAGTAATAAACGTTTAGTTTGGGAATATAATGAATGAAAAATTCACATATTTGTTCCAATTGTTGGCAAAATAATTATCGTGTAACCAAATTTATAGTTGAATTTTTACGGGATTGTACAATCTACCCCCTTTAAGTGAATTTCGACCTCGAAATTTGCTATCACCCAAAATAATCCAAGTGTAAAGTAACCAAAAGAAATCCTTTCAATTGGCAAGGGTTAATCATATGGAAAAATAGGGTTTGAAGCTATAAAAGAGCATAAAATAAATCTTTTGGTTCGATTTAGAAGAAATTAAGAAGTTTAAGGACCTGATCGCAAATTTTTTCCAAAAAAATCTGCCTGCATAACCTAAACAGAAAAGGCCAGGGCGGCCACACTAGCGCTCGTACCTGGTCTTCTGCTCCACCCGGCATGTACTATGACATCGTGTGCCTACACAATGCTTTTTTTTTAGTGTCTTCATTGCTGTTGATGAAGTTTTAAGAACGAACTCTTACACTATAATAGTATTACCTAGGTCAAATCAAGTTTATTATCAATTGATCTAAATAATCTCAATGAAATCTTTAAAATGGTATGACAAAGGCCAAATTTAACTTATCATCGATTAACATAAATGATTTCAATACCAATAAGTGCACGGATCTGTCCAAATAGGAGCGATACATGTATGTGAGGCCGTAGGATCTTGCTCTGATATCACCTTGCCACGCTTCCAATTTTTATCACCATATTATCTAGAAATATCGGTAACGGAAGCATTTAAATATATATATATATATCTCCATTCAAAATCGAGGGCGAGACTTTACGAATACAATTCAAACACTATTATATTTAATATCATTTTACAATAACTATTGCGGCGTACCCTGAAGTCTCGATCACATATATAACTTCTCCACATTTGAGACGATCCAACCATGAAACTTTTAATTCAATTCCTACATTGTTGAAAAAGATGAAGGAATGGGTGAGTACAACATACTCAGTGAATAACTAAATATTTTGATTCACCTTTCATGTATGAAAATTTTCGAGAAAATTATGGGGTTCACAAAGTCTTTAGATACACAAAGTCATTGAATGCATAAATAAGCCCTACCACTAGTTAAACTACTACCCATAGTACGCACATAATTTAAATATTCAAATTGGCCAAGACTATATAGCAAGACTATAAAGATTACCACATAACTAAAATAACCAAGACCACATAGCAATGTCATGTTCCACAAAGCAATTCAAAACGAGTAGGTCATTAACTGGCGATATAAATGTAATAAATCAGTCTTTCTTTCCATATAATGTATAAAGTTCATATTCAATTTATGAAAACTTAATGAATGATTGAAAGGTAATCAAAGTACCGGTTACTCACCTTTTTCCACAAAGATTCTTTGAACAATTTTAGATGGAAGATACCTTCAAATCTTCGATATTTCTCAAGCAAAATGTCTTATTTAAATGAGGATTTAATAAGTATATAAATAGGGCTTTATTTTTAATGCAAAAATGATGTTTTGGGGAGTTTTTAATTGGTGTTTTATAGCCTTCCCAAACTTGGGACGAATTTTTGATAGAGTGTGGTGTGTTTTGTGAGTTTCTTTAGCTTTAGGACCCTTTTTATACTTATCTAAATTTAATAGTTTTGAAGTAGCCTTTGAAATCCACAAATCACAAAAATGCCAAGTGTTTTGATAAGTTTGAAAAACTAGCACATTTTAAATTGTAAAAGTGACAAGTGTCTCAAGTAGCACCATCCGTTAATTGCAAAAAATAACACATGTTCTACTTGGAAGTTTCAGTATTTACAAAAGTAATAAATGTCCCTTAACTTTGACAAATTTAGCAACATGTATTTAGAGAATAATTTGGCTAATTCTTATTCATTTATTTGAGGAATAAGCTTTTAGCTTGAGAATATAAAGAATAAAAAATTCACATATTTGTTCCAATTGTTGACAAAATAATTATCGTGTCACCAAATTTATAGTTGAATTTTTGCGGAATGATTGAAAGGAAATCAAAGTACCGAATACTCACCTTTTTTCATAAAGATTCTTTGAACAATTTTAGATGAAAGATACCTACAAATCTTTAATATTTCTCAAGTAAAGTGTCTTATTTAATTAGGAATTTAATATGTATATGAGGAGAGCTTTATTTTTATGCAAAAAAAGTGTTTTGGGGAGCTTTAATTGGTGTTTTATAGCCTTCCCAAACTTTGGACGAATTCTTGATAGAGTGTGATGTGTTTTGTGAGTTTCCTTAGCTTTAGGACCTTTTTTATACTTGTTTAAATTTAATTGCTTTGAAGTAGCCTTTGAAATTCACAAATCATAAAAATGCCAAGTGTTTTGATAAGTTTAAAAAACTAACACATTTTAAATTGTAAGAGTAACGAGTGTCTCAACTAGCACCATCCATTAATTGCAAAAATAGCACATGCTTTCCACTTGGAAGTTTTAGATTTTTGAATAGTCGGATGTGCCTCCTAATTTTAGTAATTTAGCAACATGTATTTAGGGAATAATTTGGCAAATTCTTATTCATTTATTTGAGTAATAAGCTTTTAGTTTGGGAATATAAGGAATGAAAAATTCACAAATTTGTTCCAATTGTTGGTAAAATAATTATCGTGTCACCAAATTTATAGTTGAATTTTTGCGGGATGTTAGACACACCCACAAGGATTGCCATACATTTCCCACTGAGAGGACTAATTGAACCTTGGACGTAGCGTGTAATGCCCAACACAAATTTCCCTGTTTCGTCACGGACCACAATTCCAACAGCAAAATGGAGGGCTTCATTGTTGACCACATCATAGACATTTGCCTTATAAAATCCAGCCTTTGGTTTTCCCCAGAGATGCACCGAGAGTGCGTGTTATTTTGGTCCATCCTTGAGCCATCATCGAGCCTATTTACCTTCTTGAGCTTAGCAAGAAAACCTGCCGACCTTAGAAGGATACAATCTGCATCAGTGTGAATGTTTTCAAAAATATGCGCATTCATCTGACTTCAGCATTTCCAAGTAATAACTATAAGTAGCTTCATTTCTTCAACACAAAATTTCTGCCATGCAGCTAGCAAAATTTCCCTCGCAGAAAACCCCCTCATTCTTGAAATAAAAGAGCAAAACAAAGATTGATCCTAGACTTCAGTGACGCAATCACAAAAAAAAGGGGGGGAATGGGCAGTGACTCCTAGTCCATTTCACATCAATCGTATAGAGGGGAATGGACAATTTTCCTAAACCATAAGTTCAGCTTAGTTGGGATAAAATCATTCCTCACTCTCCAGATAAAATTTTTTATCTTACTTGGAATCTTCAGATTCCAAATAAACTTCCACTATCTCGTCAGTGGACATAAGCTAGGCCGTGGATCAAGCATAGTCAAGAAAGAAGCCAAATGATACCTCGTCTTCAATGTATATTCATCTTTCTTATCAAAGTGCCACATGAGTGTGTCAGGAATGTTAAAGTTCTCTGCAAGCAGTGAAGCAATAGCTTCCTGATCCGGTTGTAGAAATCTTTAGTTAATGATAGCCCAATTCAAGTCACCATTTGGTAACAGTAAATCGGACACTTTAGTGAGAAAATCGTCGTTGGGGAGAGTGATTCGCATAAAAGAAAAAGGTCGAAGGTGCCATGGAGAGGAGAAAATAGTGCTATTACTCCCATCTTCGACCCTCCATCTAAGACCTTTCAAAAGCAGATCACCCCCAAAGAAGACTTCTCCAGAGGTATGACCTATCTCCCTTCGCTTCTGTATCAAACAATGGGCAGTGGAGGAAAAATTTCTCCTTAAGAAGCCGTGTGACAATTGAGTCTGGGTCCAAGAGGAGTCTCCAAACCTGTTTAGCCAATAAAGCTTGGTTGAAACAAGATAGACTCTGGAAACCCAAACCTCTAGCAAATTTTGATTGACACAAAATTTCCCATTTCACCCTGTGTATTTTAGTTTGCCCATCCCGTTTTCCCCACCAGAATGAAGCAAGAAGTTGAGAGATTCATCACACAACCCCTGTGGAATCTTGAACAAACTCATAGCGTAGGTTAGGATAAATAGATTGGGCAACAACTTTGATAAGAAATTCCCTACTGATAGAGGATAATTTCCCCCTCTTATTTTGCAGTTTTGCCATACCTTCTCCTTTAGACCTGTAAACACAGCCTTTTTGCTCCTTCTCACAACTGACGGGAGCCCCAAATATTTGCTGTAGCTATTACTCTGTTCAAGTCTAAAAAATTGCAAAATGGATTGCTGGTCTATTAAGCTTGTATTGGGACTGAAAATTAAGGCTGACTTCAAAATATTGACTTTCTGCCCTGAGGCTTCTCCATAATAATTAAGGATTTGAGGAAGCTACATTCCCTTAAAGTTGGTTTACAAAATACCAAGCAATCATTTGCAAAAAATAAATGGGAAATTTGAGGACCTTGACGGGAACACTGAAGGCCCGTTATTTCACCGTTTAACACTGCAAGCTTAATAATTCTAGAAAGCCCTTCTGTACGTAAAAGAAAGAGATATGGGGAGAAGGGACAGCCAAGTCTAAAACCTCTAGAATGAGTGATAAGACTGCACTGATAACCATTTATAATAAAAGAAATACAGATATAGACACACACCTTTTAATAAGCTCGATCCACAAAGCTGGAAATCCACAGACATCCATGATCTTGTAAAGAAAATCTCATTCAACCCTATCATATGTTTTCATCATATCGAGCTTAAGTGCCAAAAACCCCCTCTTCCCGGATGTATATCGCTTAAGTAAATGCATAACTCAAATGCTGCAGTGATGTTATCATTTATTAATCTGCCAGGAATGAAAGCACTTTCAAATGGGGAAATGATCTTGTGGAGAACATATTTCAATCTATTAGCTAACACTTCAGCAACTATATTTTATCTAAATATATATTTAATAAAATATTGGAAGAATAAAATGTGATAAACAAAACAAAACAAAAAAAATTAGATCAAAGGAATATGCAACAAAATGTATGTGTGACTTCCAGTTAATTTGAATTCACCATTAATTTCTATTTGCCTATACGTTATGATGTTTTATAATAATCATATGACAAGAATAAAATAGATAAATAAAAGTTATTAAAAAAATGACAAACAAAAATTAAGAAACAATTAAGACAAAAATTAAGAACAATGTTGAAACAGCAATGTAACATCATGATTATATATAGTAATAATAATAAATAGAATGAAGTCTCGTGTTACTGAAATTGATTGCATCATACTACATCTGTCCCATAAAAATAAGTCTAATTTCTATTTTTATTTGTCTCATATTGTAGTCCACTTATATAAATAAGGTTGAACAATAATTTCTTTTTCAAATATACACTTAGTCCAATTACTAATAAATTTATATGCATTAAATTGAATTAGTCTTGAATAAGTGTATATTAGAGAATTAAGTGTAAATTTTGTATTTCTAACCCCTATTAATTCACATTTCTTAATCCACGAGATTAGTTGATATGAGTCTATTTTTATGAGACGGAAGTAGTATTAAATAACCAATTGGGCGAATAAAAATACGCCTTCCGTTGCACAAGGATAGTCTAGTAGGTAATTTTACATAGATTAAGAATTAATAGGTAATATGGTTAGAACATTTAATTTTACCTTATTTTTTCATATATACACTTGATTCATTAATTTTTTGAAATATTTTAATGCATAAGTAGTTAAATACTAATAATTAATTAGTGGTATATATGAAAATAAAACATTAAATACATGTTCAATATGATAAGTAGACTACCTATTTGGGACGGATAAAAATAGAATAGTGGACTATCTTTTTGGCACGGGGGAGTATTAAATAACCAATAAATATACACATACAGTTACATATAATAAAACATTAATGTTAATTAATACTCACTCCATCTCATAAAGATATTCTCTTTCATTTTTCATATATATTAAGAAAATATCATTTAATGTTATTCGAAATGTTCAATTTAATATATAGTTCCTAATATACCATTTGACTTATTTAATATTTCACTCTATTTGTTGTTGATTAATTATGCACCATAAATGAGGGCACATTAGAAAATTAAAAAAGAAACTTAAGAAAGATTAATATAATTTGGGACGGATGAAAAAGGAAATGAAAAATATCTTTTTTAGGACGGAGGGAGTGACTAATGGCATTTTTAGAAATTGGAAAAAATAGTTGGGTTAGAAGTGCAAAACGAATGTTTTACATTATTTATGTGTGACTTCCATTTAATTTGAATTCACCATTAATTTCTATTAGTCTATTATTAGTCTATACGTTATGATGTTTTATAAAAATTATATGGCAAGAATAAAATGGATAAACTAAAGTTATTGAAAAATGATAAATAAAAATTAAGAAACAAATAAGATAAGAATTAAGAATAATGTTGAAACACTGCGTTAGATCATATATGGAATTAATATACATATATACTTGTATATAATAAAATATTAATGATAATTAAATAAAATTAAGTCTCATGTTAAAATTGATTGAATCATATTAAATAACCAACTAATATACATATATACCTACATATGATAAAATATTAATGATAATTAATAACTATGTCATTTTTAAAAATTAAAAAATAGAAATGGAAAACGAATATTTTACGTGATTTTCTATGAAAACCTTACCTCCTCCTTATATAGTTCAAACTGTCACGCGACTGTACAACATTCAACTCATCTCTCTTTTACAGAGCTCAAACTGACACGTAGCTGTACAACATTGAATGTTGAATGTTGTGCAGTTATGTGACATTTTAAGCTCTGTAAAAAGGAGGTGAATTTTTCAAAGCCGGATCGAATATTTTACTCCATCCTTCATTTTATATATATATATATATATATATATATATAATAGTGATGGTGATTATGAACTGTAATACCACCACAATAATCAGTTTCCTAGTACGGTTTGTGAATTGAAACTTCCACGATATGAACGTTTTCATTCATGTCCCACAGGCGATAACCGTAACCATAACCATTCCTCTTCAACACGACGAGTCAAATAATCACTGTAATCCATCCCCCACAACCCATCTTGTGACTTGTGAGCACAAACAGACAGTGCGGTTGAGTCATTTTCACCTCCATCTTCGATGATATCTGAAAGAAATCGTCCAATCAAGTTGCCCGTAAATTGCATTACGACATCTGTAATCCATTTGTTTGGTTGCAGTAACCCCACCTCTACCGCTTCCCTCAATCCAGCTCCTTTTTCTGCATTTGCGCTTTGTGTGCATATATTGCATCTCATCCAAAACCCTATCTGTAATCTACTTCTCCTGTTTGTCCTCAAACCTTTATACTCAACAAGGGTGGTCTCTAATCCGTGGATCTGTAATCTTTTACCCCAGAAATCGCGATGAGGTCTATGAATCTTTTGGATTCATGGGTTCAAACTTGCTCAATCTTTAGCCGGCCACACCCATGTAAATCCTTCAATTTCGTTGGGCTTATCTACAATCCTGTAATCAATAATCCCAAGGTCGAGCGGAGTTTGCTCAAACAGAAGATGTCTATTGCTTCTTTCGCGGTATCAGCCATCATCACCAAAGAAGAAGAAACAATTGAGACGCCCACCTTCAATTTCAAGGAGTATATGATTGAGAAGGCCAATTATGTGAATACAGCTTTGGATGAAGCTGTTTCCATAAAGAACCCGGCGAAGATCCACGAAGCAATGCGGTATTCTTTGTTGGCCGGAGGTAAGAGAGTCCGCCCGATGTTATGTATTGCCGCCTGTGAGCTGGTGGGAGGCCACCAGACCGCCGCCATGCCCGCCGCCTGTGCGGTGGAAATGATCCACACCATGTCACTTATTCACGATGATTTACCCTGTATGGACAACGACGATCTCCGCAGGGGCAAGCCCACTAACCATAAAGTATTTGGCGAGGATGTCGCCGTTCTTGCTGGCGATTCACTATTGGCTTTTGCCTTCGAATTTATCGTCACCGCCGCCAATCGGGTCCCGTCGAATCGGGTTTTGGCTGCCGTGGGGGAGCTGGCCAAGGCCATTGGCACAGAAGGATTAGTTGCAGGACAGGTCGTGGATTTAAGCTTTACTGGAAACAATGCAAATGTGGATTTGCCCCAGTTAGAATTTGTTCACATTCACAAAACTGCTGCTTTATTAGAGGCATCTGTTGTTTTGGGGGCAATTCTTGGTGGTGGAACTGATGAACAAGTTGAAAAATTAAGGATCTTTGCAAGGAAAATTGGGTTGTTATTTCAAGTAGTGGATGATATATTAGATGTGACCAAATCCTCAGAAGAATTAGGTAAAACTGCTGGAAAAGATTTGGAGGCGGATAAGGCAACTTATCCCAAATTGTTGGGATTAGAAAAGGCTCGGGAATTTGCTGAGAACTTGAATGAGGAGGCCAAAGAACAACTGTCTGAGTTTGATTCTGACAGGGCGGCTCCCTTGATTGCATTGGCTGATTACATTGCTCATAGACAAAACTAGAAAAAACAATACTGCTGAGCTTTCATCTTTCGTGTTTGTTTGTTGTAACGATAGCCTAAATTCGTTATTACCAAGAACACGGTCCAGTTTGTTGCAACAATTCTTGGATCTTAGCTGCTATACTAAAGAGGATCATATTACAGTTTCTGGATGATCCTTCAACTGAGTATCATAAGTGTAAGCTCTCATAATTGTTTGATGCAGAAATTTACTGATCTGACTATTCTGATTACTGAGAACAAATTGTAGTTGTCAATTTTATGGTTATTAAGTTTGAGAGCTATAAATTTCCATACTTTGGGAGAATAAGCAAGAACTAACACATCTTCTATGTAGACTTCTGCAGTTTGTAATTTAATCTGGTATGTATGCTGAAATTCAAGTTTATTTATTGAGATTAAGGTTTAGTACTTAAATTGCTATACTTTTGTACACCATGGAAATGCATTGCAATTGAAGGGAAATGAGCTGACTGCTAAGCCTGTAACCCTGCTTCTTCTTTGTCTGTTTTGCGCAATTTCTTTGTTCGTCTGAAGTTCATGGAACTAGGTTTCAATATTTTTAAGTCTTCATGTGTGTTTGTAGCAGCATTCAGCTCTAATGTAATTTGTGTTCAGCGTCATTTTTCTTGTAATGGTTTCATTTTGTGTTCCAATTTTGTGCAATCATGGGGAAAATAAACAATTGTTGAATCGTTTAGTTATATGTCGTTTAAAATATGAATAAAAGAAATAGTTGCTCCACGTTTTGAAATATTTTCGGGGGTATCATGAGGTTTCGGAAGCCTGTTCAAGTAATTTCATATATGCTGGGAGATGGAAAACACCGAACTGAAATATTTTCGGGGGGTATCATGAGGTTTCGGAAGCCTGTTCAAGTAATTTCATATATGCTGGGAGATGGAAAACACCGAACGGGGAAAAAAATGTTATCAGAGGCCGCCGTTGCCGGGGATCGAACCCGGGTCGCCCGCGTGACAGGCGGGAATACTCACCACTATACTACAACGACTTCTTTACCAGCGATTGTCATTACATGATAGAATATTAATGATTTTCCTCTTCTCCCTCCATGTTTTCTTCATTTTCCTTCTTTTACAATTCCTCGTATAGTTTTTGAAAATCTCTGGAAAGTTGGAGGAAGATTAGAGTTTTTTTAATATTTCTTCTACTATTGTTTTTTAACATTTATTTTATTTTATTTTTATTTCTAAAATGTGATTTAAAATCAGCGGCCTAAAATACAAGTCATCTAATGGCAAAGTTTGAGTATTTTATCATCTCTGGATGTGTTTGCAATTTGCAAATAATTGATGTAGTCTATATGATTGACTAAATAGAGTCGGAAATAAATGGTCTTTTGTAGTTAACTGTTGAAGTCTTTTTCTCTCTAAAAAAGGCTTATGTATAAAACTTGGGAACGGTTGGTGTGACTAAGATTTTTCGAAAACCAAACCAAATCAAATAAACTAATGATTTTCTAAAGAAATGATCATCGGTTATTTTGTAATATAATATTCAAATCAAACTTTAAATCAAACCATTTGATTTTGTTTTGGTTTTGGTAACATAATAATTTTTAAAAAAATTAAAAATAATAATGCACCATCTAATCAAGGGGTCACGACTGTAGTTTATTGAAATTTGTATTACATAGTTATGAATTATTTGTTTTAAAAAGTTTGCATAATTTTCATTTAGTCGACACTCATACTCGAAGTCAATGGCAGAGTCAGGAACTAAATCTAATGGGGTCACATGTTAACTACCAAAAGAATTTGTTGATATACAATATACAATTACATTAAGCTATCACCAAGTTTTTACAAGTGTTTTCTTTGGGTTTTCATATTTTGATAACGTCATATGATAGCCTCATTTTCAACTTTGTCAAATATATTGTTTTCAATGTAAACAACTAAACTATCATTCACCCATTGATCTCCTATTCGATTGCACAATCAACTTTTCATAATGTTCATCATAGAAGATACTCTTTCAACACTAACAATGACAACTAAAATAAATTCATGTCAAAGTTACACGCCTATAACGTAATGAATATATTCTATCTTTTTTTATTGCAACCAACTTCTCTGCAAGATTACTGATACTTTGCAATTTTCCAAACTCTTTGCAAGAGAGCACATCAAGAATATAAATCTCTAGTTGATCATCATTGAATCTGTCTCTAGAAAATCAGTTGGATAATATTGAGTAAGACTGGGATTGGACCTTGGATTTGGGGAAGACTATTATATATGTTTTTACCTTTTCAGTTGGGTTTGTAGGTCGGCAAAATGGTGTATACACTGTGCACATGAGAAAGTGTGGGGGAACATATGACTTTTAAACTTTCAATTCCTAACTTGAAAAAAAAAAATGGTTACCAAGTCCACTGGGTCCAGTGCCCCCAAAGTCCTTCCGCCACTGCTCTAAGTCGAAGTTTGAACTCAATGATTCACCATGTTTTGCATGTTATGAATCATTTATTGCCCTTTAATCACGCAATGGTGCGTTTAAGCACGTCTAGATTTAAGGTTTGATTTCGATTTTTCCATACATTATACTTTGTAGAACATTGGTTATGATTAACTACTCATAATAGACTTTTTAAGAGAGAAAAAATAAAAACCTCATTGTTGTGAATGTCTTTGTGAATTTGTTCATTGTAGAGAGTGTTTTGGGTAAAATGAGCCATTGTATGAATGTCATTGGGATTTTGGATCAAGAATTATGTTAAACAAATGAAAATTATCTTCTACTTTAGTTATGGTTTGATCATTAGTTTTGAAATGAAAACATAACCAAATCATCAAAGAATAGTTACTGGTTTTAATAACTATAACTATTTAAAAATTTTGAAAAATCAAACTACGTAAGACGATAACTGAATGATTATTATTTTGTTTAGTCGGTTATAGTTATTTTGCCCGAGCCTAAACTATATATGCAAGTCGAAGAAAATTTTCATTGTCCCTGTCTCGTTGCTTGGAGTTTAACAGTAAAAATTTCAAGTATTAACCCAACATCAACGTAATAAGTCAACGTAATAATTTTAAGTCAACTTGACCTTAAGAAATGTATTTGAAGTTATGTTGGGTTAATTGATTCACATGGTTTGTAGTGTTTGTCGGTTAAGTTGTTTGCGGAGTCCTAAACATAGTCAAAACATGTGTCAAGATCAATTTTTTTTTTTTTCTAAAGAGATAATACTCATAGTCATTAAAGTAAGTCGTTTCTTTAACTTCTACAATTAAGAAAAACCGAGTAATGATAAACTTTTAAGTCGGTTCACCAAGTTGTTTACCGACTGTGTATTAATATGAAGGGTAAATTTGTCAATTAAGATATTTAAATAATTTGAATAATGATATTTTAGGTTTAAAATTGTATACCGATAAACTAATTGGTAAACCAACTTGGAAGTGCAGTATGACTCTAAGAAACCTACATTTTTTCTTAGAAAAATTAGTGCCAAGATAACAGTTCCAAAAATTGTACTACCTCCATCCCATAAAAATAGTCCAGTTTTCCTTTGTCATTCGTCTCAAAATATTGTTCTGTTTCATTTTTAAAAAATAGTTGAAATATTAGTTCTTTTATATGCACATATTTAATGTGCATAGTTATAAAAAAATATAATTATTAAAGTGAAATAATGAATAAATGAAAGGGTTTAATAGGAAATAATGTTAAAATTTACTTTTTTAGTACTATTAAATAAACTTTTTTTATTCCTTTATATATATATATATATAAGAATAACACCATCTTTTTGAGATGGGGTTGTATTGATTTTCATTATCTTTGCCTTAAGTTTTTCATATATTGCCCATTTGACAACAAAGCAGTCGTACTTTCAAAATACCCAAGAGGACTCATTTTACCTATATAACACTCCTAACTATTTTCGTAAACCCTTTAATATTATATTATGGAATAAATCATTATTTGGATTTAAAAATTTTCCCAAAGAATAAAATACGGGTTGAAAAAAAATTTAGATGTTCGATCACAAATTATTTTCATTAAACTTAAATACATAAAATAAATTTTTAAATATATGTACATTAGTAATAAATTTGAATATAATTATAACATTTCCAAAGATGGTCTTATCCAGGAAATTTTATTTTGTTATAAAGTTTAAACTTATAAAATTTTTATATATTAAGGATACTTAAATCAAGAGTAGAAGACAAACGAAATTTATTTATATAAAATTAACTTTACCGTTGTAAAGTAATAATAAATTATTAAAATAAGATAATCATGACCTTTTTAGATTTCCCTTATAGTTAGCCCATACACCACAGTCAAAGCCTAGTAAGCCAGTACACAATTGCCTGGTTATTTAGGAGTTACCACTAACCCTGCCACTTGCCTTTTCACACCTACAATATAAAATTATATGAATTAACACTCTGCAAGTAATGATATGTATGCTCATCACGTATATGATATAAAATAAATAATGACGATGACGTCACACCGCCAAGCATACATGGCTCCCAACCTCTGTTCTAAAAAGCGTCTAGGCGTGAAGCGTGCTTTCCCCGCTTAGCTTATGGGGTAAGCGTTGAAAAAAGTGGTCAATGATTTTTATTGACCGCCTAGGCGTGATTAAGCGTGCCTAACCCTAAACCGTTGACCGCTAGTTTTTCTTTTAATATTGAATATTTGGGCCATTTATTTGTTAATGGTTTAAGACATAAGTAATAACATTAGGACCCCTTTTTTTTTTTTTAGGCCAATGGAGCTTTTTTTTGGGCCATCTGTCGAGTTGTATAATACTTAATTCTCATCTATAAAGTATAACTCTTCTACTTTTTGCTTTTTAAAAATATTAAATTATATAATATCTCTTAAAACTATAATGTAAATATAATATTTATGTTTTTAGATATATTTTTCAATTTAGTATACATTAATTTAAATATTTAACAGCTATGGATTGATTGAAAATTAAAAAAATAAAAAAATTGAAAACGCTTTTCGTGCTTAAGCGCCGCCTAGGCGCGCTTAAACTTGAAAAGCTCGAAACTTGGGGTCGCCTCTTTTCCGCGTTTTACGCTTTTTAGAACACTGCTCCCAACCTTATATAGTACGGTGTACAAGTTCAATATTAATAAGATCAAATCAAATGGGCATGTACCAAGATCCATGTGAGTCCATCATCGAGTCTTGAGTGCTCTCTTGACTCACTACTAGTACAATATACAATCCAGAAATAATAGATCTGGTCAATCGCCGCCGAGCCCCCAAATATTTACTTGTTGGTACCCCAAGTGATATATATATATCTACCAAGTAGCAAATAAAATATAATATCACTATATAATATTTACACAACTATCTTTAGCTCACAAGCCAATCTTATTCATGTCAAATGCATATTCTCATGTTTTACATCACGCTCAGCGAGTATACATGACAAATATCACAATGTGTTCAATAGTATAGTCTCAATCAGATCATATACATCATGCACAAAATTAACAAGTATCTCTCATTAAAGATTGCATTAACATATTTAAATAGTGTTAAAGAATCATTATATATTGTAATCTTTTCAATTATAGGGCATGATTAAAAAATATCACATTATCACATCCGAGCACATAATATTATTGTTTTGTTTTGTAGTTGAATCGCCATTTACTTTTGTTTATAGCTATACCTAAGAATGATTTGCAACTTTTTCTTTTTTACTTGTTCAAACTACCTTTAATATAACCTCTAATGTATCATGCTGTATCTTATTGAATAAGAAAGCTAACACCTTTTACAAATCTTAATTTTGAATTCTACACAAAAAATTATGCACATTCAAAAGTACCAACAATTGAGGACGGCTAGCCTCCTAATTATTGGCGGCTAGCCCCCTATGGGCAGCCCTTTTTTGGGTCTTGGGAGCGGCTAACCACAAGGACAAAGTCCGGTGGCTTGCCCTCCATGCCCCCCCCCCCCCCCAAAAGGGATGGTTAGCCCCGTTCCAAAGTGTGGGGCAAAAAGGTGCGGGAAGGGTTCGACAGATTTTTCGTAATTTTCTTCATTTAATCTACTACCCCTAACCCCCTATTTATTGAAATCTTATTGATTTGTTTCATAATTTTTTAATTAATGTTTAATCTTTAAACTTTCTTATTTATTTTTTTCTTGTAGCTTAACTTAAATAAATTCTTATAAATATCTGAATACTTTACATATAATATGTGTAAAATTTTACGAGCTCATATTAACTCTAATAAAATTCTACGAGCTCATATAAAATACGTGATTTTCTACCAAACCATTAATTGGTTTGTTAAAGAACCAATTCGCTGATGTGGATGGGTGAATCAGCAAAAAAATGGGATCCACTTAAAAAAAGTTTGAAAAGAAGAGAATTCCAAAACCCACCCTTGCGTCCGCCATTCGCTGTCGTTCGAAACCCCCCCCCCCCCGCAGTTCTGGAACAGTAAACCCCCAACCCAATCTCCTCCCTGTGCCGCTGCAGCCCACCGGCACCGGCACCGGCACCGGAAAAAGGGCTCACCAAGCCCCCTCTCAACACCGCATCCGGTGACCCCAATTTGTGGCAACTCACCCCAAAACACCAATAGTTCCCAACTCACCGAGCCCACTCGCCGCCCTCGGTCGCCGGCGCCGGAGAAGCCTTGCACCCAAGTCGGATTCGCACAACAAGAAGATCTCATCAGCAACCTCTCAGGTATCTGTCATCCTCAATTTCAACATCTCAGAAATCAATATCTCCGAAACCCCTCCTTTCGTTGCCTCCACTATCTCATAACCAGACATTTGTTAGTTGTAAGTCTAATGACACTTTGTATCCGCCAAAGAATGAGTTTTGCAATGGAAAAAGTAAGAGAGTATTAAAGAGAATAACAGTTACAGGGTCTTTTTCTTAGATGTTAATCCTTTGTGTTACAAGGGCAGTACACCACGTTTGGACTCACATGCATAATGATCAGGGGCCATGAATAATGATCATTTTGTCAACATCATTTCATTTTTCATTTCTTTGCAAAACTGACATGCATATCCATAAGATCTTAATAATGCTGTTGTTTGGAACAGAATCTGAAATAGTGATCATTGTCATCCTAAATTTGCTCAGACGTCATGAAAATTCACGTGTTATATACTTGGAGATTTGTAGTATAAGTTAACTATTGTAAAATTCACGTGTTATATACTTGGAGATTTGTAGTATAAGTTAACTATTGTTTTCTTTACATTTTAAAGGTACCATAGCCATGGATACCTGGAGATTTGTAGTATAAGTTATACTTAGAGATTTAAGGAATTTAAGGTGGAATACAATGGGATATTTACAAGTTGGTTACATCCTACTTGCAGAGGAGACCATGAAAAAATTTCTGTAGAAATTTCTATTAATTAAGCCTTTTTACATGTTTGGTCTCATAGTTATGGGAAAGAAATTTGAATGTTTTTGTGAAAGAATTCTTGTGTTTTCTTTAGGTGGTTAATGGGGAAAATCACAGTTGGATTTTTGTTTTGCACATATGATGCTCCTCTTGGGATGTGTATAGGTTGGTTACATCCAATTTGTGGAGGATATTGTGTTAAATTTTCTATACAAATTTGTATTAACCAAGCACTTATACATGTTTATTCTCATAGTTACGGGAAAAATGATACAAAATCAGTTTTGTGCACATTTCTTGCGTTTTCTTTAGGTGATTGATGGGGAAATTTACTGTTGGATACTTGGATATTTGTTTTGCATGGTTAATGCTCGGGTTAGGATATTTACAGGTTGGTTACATTCGATTTTTAGGGGAGACTATATCAAAATTTCTCTAAAAATTTTTACTTAATACAAATTCATACATGTCGCCTAACTTCGTTGTTCTTTTTGTAATCGGGGACATGCTTTTGGCGATACTCATGAAGCCCTTCTGATAATGAACAAGTGAAGCACATTATTTTGTCGAAATCTTGATTAGTTCTGTTTATGACAACATTTTGTTTTGGGCTCTTTGAATTATTGACTACGCGTTTAAACAGGAAATAGTTAATTCCAATTCCAATTACCTTTTTGAGCAGTGCATAAAAGTGTCATTGGGTGATCCTCGTTTTTCCCCCTCCCTTCAACACTAAAGACTACGTCTTCCAAGCAAGAAGATTAACTTGGCAAAGGAATTTTGGTCCATCTAATTCACATTTAACATTAAAACTGTAATTTCAATGCAATTATTGAAGGACAATGAAAGAAAGATCACAAATTTAGCTCAAACCAACACTAAATGCCAATGCAAATACAACACTTGAATAACAAGCATGGATGAGTACAATCCAAACACAGGAGAATGGTACTCCTTACAAAGTTTACACCAATAAGTAGCAATACATTTCATCACAAACACAAGTTTTGTCAAATTTAGCTCGAATTGGTCTTCATTCAACTGCAATATAACTTTTCCCTTGTGGAAACTGGATAGTGACACCTTCACGTTCAATTCGACCGATACATGGGCGTCATATTTCTTCAGCAACTGATTTGGACAAAATATTCTTCAATAAAATAAAATCTAACACAACAGATGAATTGAAGAAGCTTCACTTACGGGCACATTGCACTTCTGTAGAACATCCAAAGTAGGTTTATTTGAACATCAAAATTGCTGGAATAACTTCATCTTATACGCTTTATATGTGAAGGTAACAACTGTCTGCAGTATTCGTTGCCTCTATCCCCCATCAAGAACCTAAAAATTGAGGGGCAGAAAAAAAATGTCATTGATTTTCTATGAAGAAGAGATGGTAACATATAAAAGGAAATCGATATTCAATTTTTCCTTCAGGCTCATTATTGCCCTGGAGGATGCCTGCCTACCCCACTCTGCTTAGAAAATGGAATTCTCTGCACGAGTATGCTACCCCATAATCCAATTCAGATAATCAAATTAAATTTTCAACTAACCGGGAACCGGAAACTGAAAATGATTATATTAGCATTTTGTTAGTTGAGATCTCTATTCCTCGGAACATTCAAGTCATACAAGAAAAATAATTACTGGTGACTGCGAAAAAGGACAATTCAATGCACCTTTTCTCCTTGATCAGCTATATCAATTAAACAATATCATACAGTAGTGGCTGTATAAGCAGCACATTCCTTTAACCAGGTGTATGATATTGATGGGCTCAACAAACTAAAGTACTCAAATATCGGCTAGAAAGACCAAAAAAATCTATTATAGTCAAAATGCAAAGACACCAAAGCTACGATACAAGAAATGCAGCAAGGCAAAAGCATGTAACATAGTTTGATATTAAAAATAAACTGAAATTACAGTAACTGCATTAACACCTTAGTATATGGGCAATTAGCATATGACAAGCTGAGGAGGAGATGACTGATGACCCCTTTTATGATGGTAAATCATCGAAAAATAACATATATCAGCTAGTATGCATAACACTTAAGAAAATGAACTAAGAAAGGCTAACCACCAGGCATAATTAAACTAAAATTTGGAAGTATTTGATGAAAAACCTTGAGCTGACTAGATAGAAATTTAGCTGCTTGCCCTGAGTTTTTGTCTAACATTTTAACTATTTTTCTGAGATCTTTTCAGCATTCAATGGTCAAATTTCTCACATCAAGGACAAGAATCAATGAGATTTGGTCCAAGCCAAAAGCCCAAGTAAGCTTTGAGAATAATTACAAGAATCCTAAAAACCTAAATCAACTAAAGTACCGCGCACACCTCCGTATGCCCCCATCAATCCATCATCCTTTTCAATGAATATTAAAAGTTCAGACTTTAGTTTTTACTTTCTTGAATTTGTTCAAGTTTCTTCACCATTGGAGCTCTTCTTCTTGTGCGAATCCGACTTTGGTGCAGGGCTTTTCCGGCGACGGCAACCGGGGTAGGCGAGTGGGCTCGGTGACTTGGGCACTGTGAGTCTTTGGGGATGACTTGCCACAAGCCGGGCTCACCGGGTGTGGTGTTGAGAGGGGCTTGGTGGGCCCGTTTTCCGGCGCCGCTGGGCTGCGGCGGCGCGGAGAGGAGATAGGGGTGAGGGGTTTACTGTTCAAAAAAAAAATTTTTTTTTGAGTGGTGGGTGATGTGGTTTCGAACGACAATGAATGGGGGAGGCGAGGGTGGGTTCTTCTTTTCAAAGTGTTTAACTGGGTCTCACGCGTTTTGCTAAGTCACCCTTCTACATCAGCAAATTGATTTTTTAACAAACCAATTAATGGTTTTGTAGAAAAACTCTATAAAATACTATAATTTCATAACAATTTTTAAAATTCTAAACCCAATATATATAATTTCATAAAAATATTGATATATTATATTACATCACAAAAAATAATATGAAATATTACTTTAAAATTTTGAGGTTTTACAACCTCTTTATGATTTCCACACTTAAAATCAAACGTTTTAACTCATAGTCCCGTACAAAAACCGCAAAATCGATGAAATCTTCATCCACTTTGACGGACAACACCATACAGCCAGGAAAAGCCATCCGGAAAACATGAAAAGTCTAAATTACCCTCACACTTTTACTCATTACACTGAGCGAATCTCCGAAGGCAGATATGAGTGTGACACCGTGATTGCATGGCAAATTCTTACTAGACGGGTCAAACGTGGCAAATCATTTTATAATTTTTTTTTTTTTTAAAGAAATCCATTCACTTGTGCCGTCGAGTGGAACTAAATATGCCCGGTAGTGATTACCATAATATACTGTACGATTACTTGTCTCCTCCTCCTCGTTTTCAAAAATAATATAAAAATATATATAGTGTCATATAGATATGTGACGTACATTAATATACACTATATAATTATAGTTCTCATATAATGTGTTTCGATACATATAATATAATCCTATAATATTATATAGTGTCATAATATATAATGTTAGATCGAAACTCAATCCTTTTATCACATTATAAGATTAATTTCATAAGAAAATTAACAGTTAAAATTATTGAAAACTGTTCAAACACAATTTCCTTTAGAGTTGACTTGACCAGTCCTCATGGTCTGACCGTCTGAGGAGTCAATCAGAGGAAAGTTCATAGAAAGACCCCTGAGGCCCTGACTCAATGACTACATAGAGTTTTTGAGCCAATTGCTTGACGCCGACCACAAGGCTAATTCCCCAATTACACGTGTATGACCATTCAAGAAATTTAATGTGATAAAAGAAAAGTAAAAACGTCTAAAACAATATTAAACGAGATGTCAAAACTTTTTCCCATAATTAAAGTCTATATAGAATTTCGTTCAACAACTCACAATCTTTAATTATTACAAGAAAAATATCTGAACTTTACTGATTTTTTACTCAGACCCTCAAAAAATTACTAGAAGAACTCACAATCACAGTATGCTAAACGCATCGATTTTTCTCTAAGGACGCGCGCCACTCTTGTCCAAAAAGAGAGAAGAACCACGTATATTTATAAAAAAATAAAGTCGGTCACATACGATCTCAAGAAAACCGCCTTCAACTATGCCACCAGTATTCTGAGTTTTCTTCCATATAAAGAAGGAAAAATTAATTACACTAATTAATCACATACCCAACACTGAAAACTATTTACTAGGGAGAAACGGTTTGAATGCACGTTCACTGCTTGAAGATTATTCAGAAAGATTTGGTTTGTCTCCTTCCATTTTTCTGTTCCACTTTACTTCAGTTTGTTATTTGCCTTTTTTGGTGTTTCTTACATGAGAATTTGTTATTCTGCTGCTGTGGATTTCAATTTCATTTTTAATTCCGGTATACATAATAATGATTTCAATTTGGATATGGGGTTTGAATTTGGATGAATGAACCAGTGCATCCTGTTAGTGAATTGTGTTAAATTTAATGATTAAATCCACTCTCCAATATTTACATTTATGTATATATCAGATAGCACTAAGAATGAACCTCTAGATCTTGTTCATTATATTGTCAGGTGTGTCCAATACAGCATGATTGAATCCGGCGGCAAGAGCCCACCAGCAATTGCTTCTTCAGCTGAAATTGGTTTACAGAAGACTGATGAACAAGCCATTTTGTTGCTGAATGAGTACACTCCTGGATCCTATCATCTAAACATATTAGACGACACAAACCCGTTCGAGCGCTTACCCCAGAATTTACCAGGTTAATAAGATTTGTAAGGGTCCGTTTGGCCCCTTTCCTGTTCTCTTTTGCTTAATTATTTTGAAGTTCATCCATTCTTAATCTGGTATCTTACGTTTCAGCATCTACAAGTAGTCTCCATAATGTCTTAGAGCATGTTTGGCTGAGCTGATAAGGTTTTCTAATAAAATAAATTTTGTTTGTCATATACTATTATAATATATATGCGGCGTAGAACAAGTTGAGAAGTTAAAACGGTTATATGCTGAATATAGTAAATCAAGAATCATTGATATGATCAGAAGCATTTAATTTTACATTTACTATCACACTACATGCTAAAGGCTTCTCATTTTTTGTTGCGCAAAACTGATAACAGAAACAGAAATGTACCTACTCGTTAAGTAAAAGGCTGTCTGGATTTTCTGTTACTCATGAATTTTTAATCCGTTTCATATCAAGACGTGTTAGTCTAATGTAATTTTAAAATAGCTACACTGTTTGTGAGAAATAGTAATACTATAAATTTCGAAGTGCTCTACTTAAGTGAAGGACTCGTTGGAGTGCTTATTTACTGAATCAAAAGCCGTTGGTAACATTCAGATGGGATCTGGTTCCTAGTAGTCTCAGACGAGAAAAAAGAGAATGAAGTTGGATTCTGGAAACCCATAGGAGAAGGTGTTGAGATTTATTCAGACACGATAAGTGGTTGGAGAACCACACTAGAATTTTTTCAAGGTAAATCCCCATATGGACAAAAGACGGAATGGCTCATGCAAGAGTACAGGGTGACACCAAAAGGAATTTGCAACGAAGACAAGACCAAGGTATTGTAACCTTGCAGTTGCAGGGGCCTTCTATTTTCATTGTGGCCGACCTAATGGTCAAGGGGTTTGAATTAGTAATTTGCATCTGCAGGAATCGAAATCACTGTGCAGATTCTTCTCATGTAGTAATGAGAAAAGCCCCAAAAAAGAGATGGATCCCAAAGAATCTGAGACAGATATTGATGTAAAACAAGTTGAATCAGCAGCATCAACCATCCAAACTGCTGAAAGTACCTCCATGCAACCTTCAATAAGTGAATCAGAGGTTGGTTGGCTTGCAATGTGCTCCTGATTTTCATTCATATTACTATGTTCTAGATTCAGCGAGTATTATTATAGCCTACAATTTAAACCTTTTTTCCATAGGTTCTTTTGTTCATAAGAGTGTCACCGATTCTGCTTCTGTCCTTTTTGGACATCAAAGACAATAAGTAGCCAAAATCTGTTGCAAGATATCATTAAATTTCTAAAATATGTGTTTTCATGCATGCTGGTCTGTGATGTGTATTCTTAGATTCTTGGACACTTCTCTGTAAATATATATCTGCAAGTTGTTACCACTGTTACATGTAGCTAGAAGAACATTGATTTATGGTGAAAAGCTATAACTTGTAATGTTGATGGAATCAACATTTTTAATCTGTAAAGATTGGACTTCAAGGGACAATAGACCTTTTTCTTTGTCAAATTAGTGACCCAACTTCCAAGTTTCTGCAAAGCTAGTCATCAGGTTAGTCACACTGGACAAACTAATGGGAAAACCTGTGGTGGTCACTAGCCTTGACGGGATTCTAAGTTGTGATCTGACATGTTTCTCCTATCTTTTTATAGGTAAAGAATGACTCTGAAGTTGAATTATGCCCTGTGGTTGATCCACCACCAAAAAACTCTTCTCCTGAAGGCTCTTCCAACTCAGAACGGCTCTTGCAGAGAGAATCTGATGACCTCGAAGATGCTAAATCACAGAGTTCTACTTTAGAAAATTCAAATTCTTCAAGTAATATGTCTGATGAATATTTTGATTCATTGGAAGACTCCGATGATGAACACATTAAAGAGTTACTGGAGATAGGTTCAAGTTCAAGGCACAATTTTGTAAAACCTCCCCGGAAAAACGTGCTTATTGAACAGTTAGCTCCTTCAGGTAAAGATATATATCATAACACAACTTTTGGGGATAATGTTAGCATTTCATAGTAAACTTCATCCATGTTTATTGCTCTTTATCCATTTCTGGTTTGCTGACGGAGGAGTACAGTGATATTATCGTTTGACAGGTTTGTTTTTTAATGTGGTTAGAACATCGCACCATTTTGGCACAATTGAGAGCTTTCTTGTCTTTTTAAAGAGGATGTGGCACTAGAACTAACGCCCTTCACCATGCTGATAGATTAGGCATAGAAATATTCACAGCATCCTCAGATCTTTCAGATGCATATGGGTCTGGCATTGAGCATATTTCTTATTTGTAGCTTTGTTCTTCCTTTTATTTTGAGTTGTTGTTACCAGATTCTCAACGTAGTGCCACTCTAACTCCATCTACTTTGGAGTGGCTTCTGACCAGTCAAAAAAATGAGGCAAGTTTAACCAGTGAAAGTGTAACACAGAATACTACGTGGCAGAAGAGGCCAGAAGATGCGGCGGCACCACCCACTAGCCATAAGGAGGATGTGTCCAATCGGAAAAAGAAGACTGGGCCTGACATAATGAAAATGCTCAACAAATATCTTTGTTTCGATTCTTTCTGAATCTCACTTATTTAGAAATGTGTGTTTTGCCAAGTCAATCAGTTTTGTTGCAGCTTAGGTGTATGTTGTGCGTTGTGCCGCTTTCTGCTGGTTGGTTTGATTAGGAAGTGGTTTTTTCACTTGTCCTTATCTTCTAAGAAATGAGGCGGGGAAGAGCGTTAAGGGCTAGCGGTGATCAGGAAACTTGGCGGAGGTTTGACTCTCTTGTACGTAGTTGAACTCAAAGAGGGTTTCAGACTTTGTATGTTTGTCATGAGATGTATAGTTTTTGAATTTAACTTGTTGCTGTTCATTTCTGAAAATTGTATAGGTGTTGGGTTGGTAATTCAGCAGGTGCCACACATTTCAACTTTTAGACACATAGTAATACTATATTTAATCACATATTTGATGTAATGTGAACTTCACATCATTTTAATTATTACCTCTACATGGTATAATTACATTTCGACACTTATATAAAATTTGAATTTTAAATCCATTTAAAAACCCATCTAAATTTAAATAGTTACCAAACAAATTGTAGTGGAGAGACTAGGGAGTATTTTTTACTACTTTCGTATCAAAAAAATGGTCATACTCTTTTTCACATATATTAAGGAAAACTTATTTAATAATATTAGAAAAATAAATTTTATCATTAATTTTCTGTTATACCATTTCATTTATTAATTACTTCTTCTGTCTCATAAAAATAAATTCATATCAATCTTTTGCGTAGATTAAGAAATGTGAATTAATGTGATTAGAAATATGAAATTTACACTTACTTCTCTAATATACTATTATTCAATATTGAATTACGTTTTATTTAGTCAATATAGTAATCTTATATATATATTAAAGTAAGGCAGTTGACATATGTAAATTTTCCCACCAAAACCACTATCCTACTTATATATGTCTTTTTTATTTATTTATTTTGTTTTAATAATATATATACACATTCCCAACTAATTAAGTTTCAAATTAAATATATGATATCTCATATATATATATATATATTTTTTTAATTTTATATACATATATAATATACATAATTATAATATATATTATAATATATATAATAAAAGTTATGTCTTGGTTTGGATTTTCGAGTCAAGATGTTTTTCAAGATATAAAAATAAAATAATAAATATATATATCTACTCTCCCTCTTATATATGCTTTTATTTTATATGATTTCAATCGTCTACACATTTACATATTAATATATAAGTGATAACCTATATATAAATAAAAATTTAAGTTTTTGAGATACAATAAAAATAATATTTGATGATGATAATTTAGTTCTTTTTGGAGTGAAAAGTGATTAACAATTAATGTCATGGGTAAATCATATAGAATTTATCATTTGTTATCATATTACTTCCTTTGGATCTTTCGTAATAGGAGGGCATGTACTTTTAGATTTTTTTTTTTTAAATAGATTTAGCAAATGGTGATTTATTTTTAGAATGTATCACACCATATGAAGATATGCGAAAAATAATTTTTCTAATAATATATGGTAGAAAATAAATGTCGTAAAAAATTCATTTTAATAAATGAATATCATCCACACTCTAAATATTTTTTAGAGTTCTTGCACTATACTTATTGAACAACGATATATGTGTATAATGATTTTGGAATTACATAAATATTCTATGTTTTCTTTTTTATGGTTTAGTTTTCATATTCAATATGAAATTGAATTTATATTAAAAATTTCTTCATTAATTCTCATTTTTTTTGTTAAAACTTGAAAGTACTGTTCTATGAATGACAATTTAATTAGTTCTGTGCTAAGTAAAAGAATTATACGTAGTAAAATTATAATTATTAGAAACATATATAAATGAGTAAATAATACACAATAAAATTGAGATTATTTCGTTCTTTAAATTATCAACCTTTTTTTAGGCTTATTATTCTATTATGTGCATCACATGAGCATGCAACTAGTTAATGTAATACAACTTTATTAGTAATTGGATAGAGTATATTTGAAAAAGAAATTAATTGTTCAACCTTATTTATATAAATGGACTATAATTTAGGACAAATAAAAAATAGAAACTGAACCTATTTTTATAGGACAGAGAGAGTATTTCATTTTAACAAATTTTTTTAATAAATATACACGTTAAATAGAGACATAGAAAAAAATTAATATTTTAACTACTTTTTTAAAAGAAATCTGAACTATATTTTGAGACAGATAAAAAGAAAAATTAGGCCATGTTTTTTAGAGGGAGTTAGTATCGCATATACACTGTTAATATTATTTTATTAGAGATACACGAGAGGGCGTATTGCAGGGTTTCATGAATGAATGGGAGTTCAAAAATTTTTAATGAATAAATGTTTTCTTTCGTATTTTTTGATACAAGGGGGACAAGGAGTGGGGAGGGATAATAGGGGTGGCCTCGTCAGAACTAAACCACTTAATTAAACATTTAGACAAGACGATTAACCAAATACCTGGTGTGGGGTTCAAGACCAAATTGGGTACAGGGGAGCTGGGCAGAAAAAGACATCCAATTCCACGCTTCAATCTTGTTCAAAAATTTTGTTTGACTACCAATCTTGAACCAAGCACACGTGACTCGCGACGGGGTCGGGAAAGTATCCAAAATCTGGAAAAACAGCCATGAGGCTACGTTCTTCGTAGCTAGTATTTTAGATTTTTGGGTAGAAAGATATTATTGTTTGAAATGTATGGTAGAAAATTAGAGGGAGATTATGGAAATTATTAAAAAGTGAAAAAGTGGTTAATGTGAGCTTGAATTGTTGAGTTTTAAATACTTCCTTCGTCCCACAATGATATTCCCCTTTTATTTTTCATATAGATTAAGAAAATATCATTTAATGTTATATGAATAGTATAATTTAATAATATATTTCCTAACATATCATTTGATTTATATTTCACTTTAATTATTCTTTACTATTGATTACTATACACAATAAATAAGAGTATATTAGAAAACTAAAAAAATTAACTTAGGAAAGGGAAATATAGTTTGGGACAAATAAAAAAAGAAAAGAAAAATATCTTGTTGGGACAGAGAGAGCAGTAAAAAGATAAGTTGTATAGAATGAAATCTAGATAATACCCTGAAACAAAAATGACATTACATATAATAATGGATAATAAAATGTGAAGTCTAAAGAAACCCGAAACCCATATAGAAAATTTATCATCATCGTTATTCGATATGTTATTTGAGAATAGATTTTTCCACTAATTTCTTCCCCTGGGGTTTTATGTTAGGATTTGATTTGGCAATAATGAGGTTTTTTTATGCTTTTACTGATTCGCTAACAAAATAATGTACTAAGTAGAAGTTTCATGGATGATATATGATAGTAAATAATTCAAATATCAAATCAAATATTCAACATGCATTTAGTAGGCTGTCCGTGCTATATGTCACAACAGGGTCCATGATAACACTACACAAGTTTGTTAGGAAAAGATGAAAAACACGTTATGAATCACGTACCAACTCATTTATAATGTCACACTTTATTAAAGATGTATCCTCTTCGTCCTTCAGTTCAGAAGCCACCTGGTAAAGTAATTAATTAACATATGATACTTCAATCTTTGTTTTTCTTTGACAATGACAGAACAAGGAAGTAATCGAATGCAACAGAACTGCATTATAAGGATGGACCTAGTAAGTTATACACTAGATATCTGGTGCCATTAAATATTAGTAACTGGTGTTTAATCAAATTCAAAGATGGACCATACAAAATTCATGACTTAACAAAGCGTTACTAATTGAGAGACAAACTATCCATTTTTATTTAATTAATATCTATATATTAATAAAAGTATAAGTAAATTGAATCTTCAATTAGAAAATATTCAATTTGATTTCAAATTCTATTTTAGAGAATTATTTTATTTTATTTTATTTTGTTTTCTCTGACTAATATTGGTAACCGCCCATTATTTATAACTGTCCATTAACGATACAAAAAATAACTAATATTGATAACCGCTTACTTTTAGTAATCGCCCACTATTAATACAAATAATTAACTGTAAACGCATTCATCTTGAAGCAATTAAATTAGGTATAAAAGCTTTCTTCCTGAAAAAATTAAATTAGACAGATTTGGAATTTCTTCTGAGTTCTGTGCACTGTTTTTCTTATCTTGAACACAAGTTTCTGCACGTTTGACTTTCACTTTACTTGACTTTTCTTCAGTTTTATCAACTGAAGAATTTCGCAAATGTGACTTGGATTGAGTGTTTTTAATGGATTTCTTGATAGCGGAATTGTCTTTCTCACCATTTCCCTTAGGCGACAACTTTGGAAAACTGCAATGATCCCTAACAAGTCGTGGGCCAAGACACGATCCTCCATTTCAATGGAAACAATTCCTTTGTACCTTCTGAGCTTAGGAGACATTGGATGTGTAGTTAGTGATATCAACGAGTCAGGTTCGGGGCGAATCGGGTACGCCCCGCCACGCCCTGCGAAGGATTTTGCCTATCCTACGACCTGCCAAATTTTCGAGCGTATTGGGTCAGGATTTCTGACTCATTTAGCGACCCGTTTAGCATTTTTAATAATTTTTTTTATTTTTTCCCAATATTTTTCTTAAATTTTCTATTTATTTTTAACTGTTTTAATTTAAACGGGGCCCCTCCCCCACACACCCCGCGCTACCTTGCGACCCGCCCCGCCCGCCCGCCCCGCCCCGCCAACATGCTGGGCGTAAAGTTTTTGGCCCGTTCAGTTTCAGAGCCCCTCAGGTTCTCAGACAGGTATGTTCAAATTGCCATCTCTACGTATAATAGGCATTTGCACAAATGATGACAACAGTACCATATTAATTTGAAGTGCAATGGAAAAAACATCATACCAATATTGGTAACCGTCTACAATTGATTAAAAAACTGGAAAGGCATAACCGTACCTTGAAGTTAATAAGATAGTGGGTGGTTACTTTACTCAATATTAAAACGGTTAAAAAATTAAAATTAAAAACAAAGAAATGAAAAAAATAAGATTCAAGTTGTGGTGTATATAGACAATAATAGTTGGTTAAAAAAGAAGATAATAGGTAGTATCAATAGTGGGTAGGTACGTATATTAGTGGGATAGTTTAAACAATACATATTTTAGAAAAAAATAGTTCCATTAAACTTACCAATATACAGAAAACTAAAGTAAAAGAAAAAAATGAAAAAAACAAATAAATTATGTATATAAGCTTTGCCGTTCTAAAGTAAAAAAAAAATAAAAACAAAAAGTAAATGAATTATGTTTTCAGAATATATCTCCTTCTGACACTCTTGATCTACTTGATATGATTACGTATTTTAAAATTTTTCAATACAAATGATTTATATATATATATAAACTATGCATTTCTAATTATATTTTTTTAATAATTTTCTCTTTTTAGACTTTATTAGAAATGTTGTCACTAAATATCCCATAGAACATTTGAAGTCATCTACAGATTGAAGAAGTAATATCAAGACATGTGGAACATGTTTTGAATTATTATGACTGCTAATAAGAATCAATATTAATTTATAGACTTTAATTATTCGTTGTTATGACGAACAATAAGAGTCAAGATTAGCATCTTTTCTAGTACTCCTTAAAAGGTTAATATTCAATCGTTGGTAGTTCTACGTAGCAGTGTCTAGAGTTGTAACATTATGATGATATGAAAATATTTAGATGTGATAAGAAATTAAGAATAAGAAGTCAATTAATGAAAATATAAATGCTGTGTATAATGAGATTTTCCAAAATTTTAATAATATTAACACAATATTTATTTTTATTGTCTTAAAATACTACTTCATTGATTAATTTGTTGTTATGTTGTTTAATTTCTTTACGTTATACTTTGTCAATAAAATTTGACCGTGCGTTGCATGGGAGTAAATACTAGTAATAATAAGTTAATAACAACAACACAAACTAAGAACATTTTTTCAAGCACTAAAGCGATCCGTGAATTTCGCAAACCACGTGACACAACAACTCTAAAGCAAATTAAAATTGTATTTTGGCATTTTATTAATTTATATCATGAATGATCTGATAAATGTGTATAGACGTTTCCTCCAAAAAAAAAAAAGTGTCTACACGTTCAAAAAAAGTTATATTTATCTTTTCAATTTATTAGTATTATACATGATCAGTTTGCTACAATAAAATAAAATAAATTGATTAAAATTGAAGAAACAAAATTTTCAGAAATAATTATATAGTGCTTCTTGGGAATTTAGGTCGTGTTGTCTAATTATTATGTCGGCACAATCGTTGCTCAAAAAATTAAATGAGACCAAAATTAAAAAAACAAATTGAAGACAAACAAACTGTGAAAGCTTTCCTTTGATGTGGTATAGACTTGCTCTCACTAACCCACATATTAAATCAAATGTGACAAGAAAAAAATCCCAATTTTTATCGCATATCTACTTTTTTGTATAAATCACAACGGATAAGAAAACTCTCAAAATTACTTTTTGAAAAAACAGAAAGAAAAGAAAAGAAAAGAAAACCCAAGACACGTCTACACAAAGAAAACCAAAAGACATCAATTTATAATAAGAGAAATGAATGCAATATCTGCCTTAACAACCAAGAATTGACGGAACTTGGGCCCCAAGTTTTCTTTTGCCTTTGTTGATGAAAACTAGAGTGTGTGGCGGTAGGGTTGGGGGTGCACAAAAGTGTAAAACCTAGTGTGGAGAATCCGGATCAGTTCGAGGTATATTTCTTGATTTACCTCTTCCAAAGGGTTCTAGGGGCGAGGGCCATAGAAGATCAGAACATAGTTTGACGTAACTTGAGATATCTGGTTAAAAAAATCAAAAATTAAAATTAAAAAAATAAATGTTTTCCTCCAATAAAATTTGCTATTAATTCCTTTCATTTTGAATTGACTTTTGGCAACGACCCTACACTCTCCCGGTCTAGAAAGATAGACTCGTTTTTCTTTTCTCTCTCTTTTTTTTTAATTATTATAATTTATCCCAACTAAAAGCCCACTATATTGATCATATATTTAAATTTTTTCTTTTCATACCATTGGTCAATAAATTTGATTTGACTAAGTAATTTTTCACATTTCTCACTAACTTTATCTTGAAAATACAAAATGTTTATACTATCTATTTTCCCGAAAATAGAGGTACACTAATAACAATGTACAAATATTTTACGTTAGCAATTACATTAATTATAGCTTTTTAAAATGAGTCTATCTTTGTATAATGGATAATAAAGGTATTGTTTTCTCTAATTTAATGCGTGACAAATGTAAAATTCATTAACATAATTAGCCCCAAAGATAAAGATAGGCACCTAATTGTCCAAAAAGCTAATGAGATATGATTGTTTGTATACTTTGTCAAGACACGTTTTTTTTTTTACCCTATTTAGGTTTATCACTTCCAAGTGGTGGATCATTCTTTGTCCATAAATACAAAATGTTGTACAAATCATTTATAATTAATTAATTTAATTTAATTTTAGAAGTGTATAGTATATACAATGAAATGCAAGTAAAAAACACCTAACTCACCTCAAAAGAGCTAACGAAATTGCTGCAAGTTGCGTTTAAATTCAAAATGTCGTCATGTTAATCCAGCTTAACCAGCTTGCCGTTTGAACTAATGGTGACGAAAAAGTCCACGTTTTGTTGAATACATTGAATGTTGCTGGTGGCGGAGTTAGGGTGAGCTTCACTAACCATTATGCTTGAGCTCATCCCTTTTAGCCCAAACGCCCCATTTAATTTGTCTTATAAATACACATATAAAAAGAATTCTACACACAAATTAATTTTAATCTACATTTTAAGCTCTCCTAGACGTCGAATGTTGACTCTGCCCTTAAACCTAGCTACTGTTATGGGTTGAGTACAATATTTGCAGTGTGATGTATAATCATATTGTTTTAGACTAAATCAGCAAGTGAAATTAATTTTATTTTTTTTAAGAGGAGCCTTACCTTTTAAACTTCCATGATGCTACAAAACAATGAAATGGTTCTCAACTTTGGCCTCATTTGGTAAATAGGTCAAATCATCAAGTGCCTTTTGGTGATCCGTATCAAATTGGAATCAATGTTTGATGTCATCACGACACGAGACAGTTGATATAATATAACTACTGATTTATTGATATTATAATGACATCTTACTATTTACTACCGTTATGGTTTTTGAACTTTAAACATTTCTAGACCATCTCCCCTTTCTACTCTGTGGTCATTGCACAATACAAGCAGAAGTTTTCTCTTGTGCTAACCACCGTCCAAAGAACCCAATCCAACCGTCTGATATACGCCGAAATGATCCGGTGGCAAGGAGTTATTCAGATCGGAAGAGCACACGTTACTCCGTTTTGGCGGGAAATAATTTATTTTTTATTCAGTTATATAGTATTATATTAGATATTATTATTATTATTATCATTATAAAATGGTTATTATCCTATGGATATAAATTGTATGTATAAATAATTGGAGACAGGGGGCTGCGACCACGTCGAATAAGACAACACCGACGGCAGACACAGAGCGAGTGGGCCCACCCCATTAATTCCTGGCTTCCGTTACGGTTTTTTCTGCAACGCCCCCTGACGCGCCTTGCTGAATTTTTTCATTTTACCAAACCACCCTTTCTTATATTTATTTATTTTTTTATAAAATTTTTATTAATTGTGTATATTTTTTATTACATTTTGATTTTTTAGATATCTTTTTACAAAAACCGTCCTAATATGTACTACATATGACGTGACTTTCGCTCAAATGATAGATCATGACACGTCAAAAATTTTAAACCATTCGATTAATCACCACATAATATAATATTATTAGACGGTATTGAAATAAAAGTTAAAAAGAATGAGTCCTCAAATGATCACTCCATGGACAGAGTTTGAAGTACGTACCATTCAACTCAATGACGGAGCCAGATACTATTAGAAGACTATGTCAGAAGAATGTGTCATATATTACATATAGTTAAATTACCTTTTATATATAATTTTTTTTTACAAACTAAAGTATTTTTTTCCTAATTTAGGGGGGCCCCAGGAGCACCCTGTCCCCTTTTGCTGTGCTAGTATTTCAACCTAATAATTAGAATGAAGATATTATAATTTTCATTTGAAAGTAAAAAAGTTGATTCTTGTGAATATAGAATGACACGATATACTATTAGAAAAATTTATGGTGTGCTAAGTGTGTTTGATTTTCTTTATCGATAAGAAAGTACCATGAAAGGAGAAGTTGAATGAAAGGTGAGTTTGAAACGGTTTGTCTATGGTGTCCTTCGGACACCATTTATGGAGTCTAAAGGGGGTATGTGGCGGCCCCCTATTGGATGCGTTGGGGTCCTGCCCGCAACACTTCCAACAGAGAGCCACCACATATCCCCTTCGGGCTCCATAAATTGTGTCTTTAGGACACCATAGAATTTCCGGAGTTTGAAATGCATAGAATTATTTTTTTTTCTTGAGGAATAGGTAGAAGATATAAAATATTCATAATTTGTTCACAATAATGACAACTTGAATGTGGAATCAGATGCTTTGATACCATTGCTTATAACTATTATGGTACCAACGACGTGCCCCCTCTAAAACATCTGAAAAAACTACTAATTCTATCCTACAAAGATAGTCATGTATACTATCTTTGGCAGTCGAAAAGAATAGCATATTTACAATATAAAGCACGTGTTTAACCTTTTCATTTCAATATGTTTATATATATCCTTAATTAATATATCTTGTTATTATTATACATTAACTATATATGTATTGAAAGTATTTTCCAATAATTAATGAGATATAAGAGTATATATATGAAAAAATACATTTAAAATTAATATTTCAATCATATTAACTATTCCATTGTAACATCTCGAAAATTTTTATCAATGTTTGTCTAATTATAGATATATGATTTTTAATTAAAGATGCTAGTTTGACCAAAGTTTGGTAATACTTGTTACTATTGTCGATAACAAACTTATCACTTTTGTTAAGTTTTAAGACACATGATATTTTTACAATTAATAATGCTAGTTTTGACAAGTGTTGAGACACTTGTCATATTTTTAAAATAGGGGAGTTGCTATTCTTGCCAAGTTTGGTGGCACTTGTCACTTTTAGAATTTGAAGTGTGCTAGTTTTGCCAAAATTTTAAGACATTTGTCATCTTTGTAATTGGTGGATTTTAAATGTTATTTAAATCAAATTAAACCTAAACAACTATAAAAAGAGGCAAATGCTAGAGAATTTATGAAATATCTCTTCCAAACACCACCATCCATCCTCTACAAATGTGTAAATTCGTCCATAAGTGAGATAGCAAGAAAAGCAACCCTCAAAGCCCAATAAAGTACATATTTTGCATTAAAAAAAAAGTCCTCTTTATATATATATTAAATCCATACTTAAATAAGATATTTTGCTTAAGAAATACCTAAGTTTGAAGGCATTTCCCATCTAAAATTATTCAAAGAACTTTGTGGTAAAAAGGTGAGTAACAGTACTTTGATTCTCCTTCTTTTATTCGTTATGTTTTCATAAAAATATGCTTGAATTCTTGATGCATTATCATGAAAAGAACAATTAGTTTACTGCATTTGTATCGCTCTTCCGATCTATCTACCCGTTCTGAATTCTCTGTGAAACATGACCTTGCTATGTGGTCTTAGTCATTCTGGCTGTGTGATAATCTCTGTAGTCTTACTGTGTGGTCTTGGCCAATCTGAATCTTTGTGGCCTTACTGTGTGATCTTGGCCAATTATGTGTGCACCACGGGTAGTAATTTAACTAGTAATAGGGCCCTTCCGTACATTTAAAGGCTTTGTGCATCTGACGATTTTCTTGAAAGTGCATTTTTCTTAAGCAGAAAGGTGCATCGAAGTATTTTGTTACTCACTGAGTACGTTGTACTCATATCTTTATTTTCTACTATTTTGTAGATCGGAAGAGCACAAAAATGGTTAAGCAAGCCAAGAATCGAAGCATGCCCGCGGATGAAAGAGGATTTTGCATGTAGAAGGGAAGCTATATTTTGGAATTACAAGATATAATTTTAGCTATAAAAATATATCTAAACCAATATAAGAGTGTAGCATCTTTTGTATAAATAAGTATACCTATGTAAAAGCTTGGCCTTCTCGTAGTTCGGTTTGATAATAGATGAAACACTTACCAACATAATGTGTTGTGTTATTTAATCTTTTCTAAGACTAAATAAAGTTGTACAAAAGTAGTTTTCATAAGTCCCGTCCTCTAGAATTGCACAAAAATAAAAAAGCTTCCTCTTTCGAGTATAAAAAATAATAAGTGGTTAAATTGAGGGGGCGTGACATCTATTATGATCAAGCGAAAAGAAATACAAGAGGAAAGGACACCAACAAATGTTAAAACACACTTAAAAAAGACTTTAGCTTTGTGTTGAACCTAGGAATTTCACAGATGAATTTGATTAACCTCTGTTTTGGTTATTGCTTACTGGTTTCGAAAAGAATTTTGCTTCTCTGAGGGAACTGTGTCATATCCCCTCTGGGCTTCTTTATATCCTTTCTTTATAGAACATTTGGAGGCAATGTGTGTAGCGCTTCCACTTTTCGAGCATTAGGATGTTCTGTTGTGGTTGTTTCTTTGTTATTATGTGCTTTGTTTCTTTATTGTTTCCAGGGGCTTTGAGGTGTCTCCCATTTGACAGTTGCTACTTTTTTTTGTGTATGGAAAAATTTTTATATATATTTAAAAAATATATATATATAGTTTCTCAATTTATATGAAAATAACTATTGAACTATCTTTTTAGAACGTTAAGAATAAATAACTGCTCTATATTAATTAGTGATTAGTTATTGAGTTCGCACGGCTCACATATGTATCAACCATGTTGGAAACGAGAAGAAAATAATAACAATAATTTTAAAAATTGTTTTCTTTTAAAACATGATCGATCTAGATATTTAATTCAGCATAAGAACAATTAATTGTCTAAATAGAGTTCAGCGGAATATAGTTTTGATGAGCAATTAATCCCACGAATAATCTGGTAAGAACTGCTAGCTCCAAACCCTTAAATCTTCTCCTAAATGCTTCCAAGTCTCAGATTACACTGATGAGTGGGCAGCGCTAGGAATTCTCTAAAAAACACGACCCAAGAGTCGTATCATAGAGAATTAATTCTCTACAAGAATATTATAGGGGGCGCGTCTCTTCCAGAAAATGAGAAATAAGACAGCCCTCTCTCCTGCTTATAGAGAAAAGTCTAAAGCTCTTTCGTGTCTTGTAAGACAGAAGAGTTATATTCCTAATAGGTATATCAATGTCATTACTTACGACGTCTAACAGTGTGGCGGTTAAGATAAATCGCCTACGTTATTATGTTAGAGTGATAGACAAATGAACCTTAATAGAGTAGAGTGTCAACTTTTATTCTTAATTCACGACTAATATTTTTGATTGAAATGTCAAATGCATCTTCTGTATTTTCAAAGTACTCTGTTAATATTTTCTCAAAACAAATGACACTTTATTACCACTTTTAATTAATAAGTTTGCAAATAATAAATATCACATTTATTTGATAAATACATAATTATTTATTTACAATTTAATCAATTTCACTTTATTAGGCATAAACCTCAACAAACCATTAGTATTATAATAGTATCAGCATATGGTAATAAATAATTTCTGTCAAAGGGAAATACCTTGAAGTAGTTTGGAGATGAAAAGGGCAAATTTTTGTGAGGACAATGTAGTCATTTCAACTCAACAACCCAGGTCAAACAGTCAAATCTTCGTAACTCATCCTGCTAGTGGCATTGCATAATGCCGAAACGCAAGCCTCCATTGCAGGATTGACGACCCACATCCCATTACGTGGCGCCTTCTGATTGGTCCATTTCAAGTCTTTGGGATTCATAGCCTTCACACACAAACACGATAATAAAGTAGTAAAAGAAACACACACAGCAAGAGTCACTAGATCGGAAGAGCGTCGTGTAGCTTCTCTCTCTTTCTACAGACTGTGTTTTCTCAATGTAAAGAAATCCAAAATTTACCCGGAATTTCCAACCCCCCTTAACTGAAAACTTCATTTTTGGTCTCATCAATGCAGGATCTTTCGATCAGTATTAAATTTGTAGACTGAAGTGGTAAAGTTTGCTTCTTTTCTCGTGAGTTTCTTTTTAGGATTCTTGGAAATGCTGGAAGCAGCAGTTGAAAGTAATGTGCACAATGGAG
>CAVNYN010289325.1:0-72548 GCA_963692815.1 Nyctanthes arbor-tristis | reverse complement strand
TACCATGCTGTTATTTTAGCATGCCAAGGTACCAAAAAAAAAAAAAAAAAGGCTGCTAGCAAATGCCAATAACATGGCAAGATATCAGAAAAACTGCCAGAATGAGAAAAGTTTGGTAACACAGGGGAAGCCAATAAAAACTAGTAACAACCTGTTAACGTTCTAAACCCCATATGTCACTCGTATGTCACCCAAGAAATTGCAGGCTTTTACTCGTATATGTTGTTGATCATTACCAGTTGAACTATTTAAAGGTTGTCAATTGCATAAGAGAGTATTGTTCTCAAACTGTAATTTTAGAATGAGGTGGTTAAAAAAAAAATTTTTGATCATTATCATTGAACTCTTTAAAGTTGTCATCAATAGATGAATTTTTTTAGTAGTAACAACATTTTTGTGCTGATAGTTTTTTATTCTTGCAGTTTCTAATGCTGATATCATGTGCTAACAAGGAACGGAGTCGGTAAAAAAAAAAAAAAATCTAAGTCATCAAGTACATGGTGTAATATGAAAGAAAAGAACTACTAAGGAATAAATCTGTGGATCAACAATTAGGTATCTTTAGAGGAAAAAACTCTGTTACAATTAAAGATATGCAAATCATATCTAAAATGCAAAAAATTAAGAATAATAATAACTTAAAATCGGTTACAATAACTATAAATAAATAATGGATAATGAACAAATAAAATAAAAAATTAATGTCAATTAAAAACTGAAAGAATGTCAACTTAATTGTTAAAATAGTTGTTAACTTTAACAATAAAGTTAACTTATTCTTAAAATTATTCTTTTAGTACTTTTACTAACATATCCAATGTGACTATGATTTTGAGTTGTTAATTAACAATGATACTAAAAGTGTGATTTAACACATTCAATGTAGATGCTTTTAAAATAATTCTATTATATGTTAACACTATCTGTTGTTTTTTGAGTTGTTAACTAACAACTACACTAACAACATATTTTAACATTATGAATGTGGATGTTCGAACAATGGAATTGTTAAATTTAACTTGTTATATAAGCGAAAAAAAAAATCTAAGTGATCGTTAAATGACATGTTAAAATTTTAAATTTAGTTATCAATTGCTAATACATTGGATATGTTAAGATAAACACATTGAAAGTGTAGAATTTAATTACAAATAAAGCTTGTTAGTCAATTTTTATAGTTTATTTCTCGAAAAGTCCCAAGTTAACAATTACTATTTAAATATATATATATATATAGATATAAGAAAAGTAGCAGTGATTCCAGTATCTTTTTCTCGCCTAAAAAGATTTTGAAATTTGATTCTTTGCTTCTATTTTTTTTTTTATTTTATGCTGGTTTTGTTGTTTTTTTTTTATTTTCTTTTCTATAGAAGTTTTATAGTTGTAACTACCCACTACTAACATACACGTTCCACAATTGTAGTTTTTTTTCCCTTTTCTTTTCTTTTTTTTTTTAATTTCTCCTTTGACATTATTTGAGTTTGTATTTTTGAAAAAAAAAAATCCCAACTGTGGCATTTTGCTAGTAACTAACCATGCTGTCAATTTTTATCCGTCTAATAGGCTACTGATTCAATTAAAATTGATTTTCACAATCCAGTTATGATGTTGTGCTGGTAACTGCCAGTTTTAGTAACCACCATTTGACCCTTTCAATTATTTGTTCACACAGTAAAACCGTTTTTCTAATTTAATTTATTAAATCACTTTATTATTCCAGAAGCGGCCCACTAAATGAAAGTAACTACTTTCAGATCGTTCTGCATTTAAATATATAATTAGTACGCATTTGGACCCAATTAAAATTCATTTTCACAATCCAGTTATAGTGTTGTGCTGGTAACTACCAGTTTTAGTAACCGCTCATATCTTCAACTTTAACCCATCCAATTATTTGCCCATATAGTAAAATGGTTTTTCTAATTTAATTTGTTAAATCACCTTATTATTCTAGAAGCTGCCCCTAAATGAAAGCAACGACTTTCACTCTTTCTACATTTAAGTATATAATTACACATTTAGACAATATGTTGTATTTTGTTGGCTACATTTCAGTTTTCATAGACTCCTAATTTCAACGACAATTTTGTACAATGGCATCGGAATCATTTGAAGCAACACTAAAATTAGTAACAAGGCATGAGAAGCTAGGGCAGATTTAACAGGTTTCTTCTTTTGAAAACAGAAAACTCTTTTGTAAGTTCTTCACTACTTTGTTTCCTATTGTGATTTACATATGCTAATCTCCTCTTTCGCTTCCTTATGTTATCTTTTTTTCCAATACAGCCACACACTATCTCCAAGCTGTTAAAGGTATTAATGTTATTGTTAGTAAAGTTTTAGAAATAGAAATTTTATGTTTGGTGTTTTGGAATTTACAATGGATACTAGCTTTATGTATTACGTTTTTTGTTTTCTTTTCCCGAACCACCAAGCTTCACCGTAAAAGTTTAAAGCTTTTCATCAAGATGGGATCTAGAAACAATTATGAAATGATATGTGTTTGAGTCCTTTGCTTATCCTAAAACTGTCTTGGCTGGAATCTCCCTATCATTGCAAAAGGATACAATCTTTTTACATATTATTTTTTATTTTAGTTTATTTTTGAAAGAAATATGTAACTCACAGTAACTATAGGAGCAATGATCGTTACAGTATCTTTCGAATCAGTTGAAGTCTTACACCTTGTATCTTTAAACACGGTCTATACTTTTATATTCACAGTGGGCTCGAATCAATACCTGAGAATGACTTTTTTGGTCTGGCAGTGTGGTAGGGTGGAGGAAATAGTAGAAAATTTTCATTTTATATAAAATAGATATCTTTCTACATAATAAATAATAACTAATTCACTTTATAAAAGTAGAAATATAACACGATTAATATACAGATTTAACAAATTCATTATAAAGTCTATAAGAAATAATACAGCGAAAATATGATTCACTTGAAATATACAAATTTGTTATACAGTTCAAACACATTTAATCAGTTTAAATTATTACATGACAATGATCTATCTCGGATTATTGGAATAATTTATTGCCCCATTATTATTGCTTTAATCAGTCATTATTTCTCGTGCATGGCACGGGAGAGATCGGAAGAGCCCATGAGAATTTAAAATCAAATTATAAGACGTATGTTATTTTTATATTAATGGAATGTACTAGTTTTGCCAAATTTATAAGAAATTTGTCATTTCTATAAATAACGGTTGCTATTTTTGCCATGTGTCTAAAGATACATGTCATTTTGTAAATAAAAAATGATAGATTTGCCAAGTGTCTAAGACACTTTGTAGTTTTGCAATTTGTGGAATTCATATACTGTTTCAATGCAATTAATCCGTAACCTCTATAAAAGAGGGCAAAGATTTCTTCAAGCACCCACCACCGTCCCTCCATTTCCCAATAAACATGTGAATTGCTCCTATTGGTAATATAATGAACATTGATGGTTTAAAAGATAATTTGGGCATAGGAGAATTTAGAAGAGAAAAGAGGAGTTAACCTTTTAGGAAAATTTTGAAGGTGAGTAACACATGTTTTTGACTCTATCATGTTCTACCTTTTGGCTTTCTCTTTCGGCTTTCCCTCTCTACTTTGGAATCGTGCCTTTCTTCAATTGTATTTGTGCTCCACTTATATTGTATTTGGCCTTTGATAATTGATGGTGTACTATTGTTGTGGATAAATCATTGTTCCTTGCTTTGGGACATCGCTAGTGGCGCTGTCTACCCGTTGTGCTCTGCTATGTGGAATTCTTTGTAATATTATGACTTTACTGTGTGGTCTTGGCCATTTTAAATTGTTATTGAATATTTGTATCGTATGGCTTAAGGGTAGGGGCTGAACTAGTGACGTGCCTGAACTTTGTATATTTGTTCTTGCATTGTTTTGTGTGGGTCAATACATGTTATCAACTGAGTATTTTGTACTCAATATCTATTTTTCTACAATTCTGTAGGTATTGAATTAGAGCTTTATAGCCAGATCGTCCTAAAGGTGGAGATGATACATATATGTGATTGAAATTTCAGTGTGTAACTGAGGTTTCGTTGTGAGTAGCCTGTAATACACTTAATTATCAGAGTGCGCAGCGGAAGCGTTTCAATACTTTTGAATTGTATTTGTAAATTCCGGCCCTCGATTTTGAATTGTAATTTGTTTCTCAAACGCTTCCGCTATTAATACGAGAAAATATGATAATTAAATTGAGAGTGTGACATATATACTAGTTAAATGAAAAGTAAAAGAGAGAATGCCACTATTCTAATTTTATTTTTAAATTGTAGTTAATACATATCACTTTTTAGTGATTTAACACCTCTGCCACTTCCATCAACATCCCAATAACATAAAGGGAAAACGCCACAAGAAGCTCTACCCTCGGCAACCCAAAAATCCATGACTCCAGCTATAACTGGAAGATACCGTAGGGAGTGAAACGGAGACGATATTTCCCGCGCGGCGTTGTTCATCTGCTCCAATAAAGACTAATTTACCACCAGCCCCCACCGCCAAATCCTAATCTCCGCCGCGAAATGCAATTCTTCAAGACTTCCTTCAGTGGCTACTCCGTCAAATTCAGTCCAGTCCACGAGTCTCGGCTCGCCGTAGCCACTGCTCAGAGCTACGCCATCACCGGAAAAGGCCGAGTACACGTCCTCCAGTCGAACACCGCCATCACCGAAGTCGTTTCCTTCGACACCGCGGACGCGGTCTTCGACCTATGCTGGTCGGAATCTCACGAGTCTCAACTCATTGCCGCTTAGAGATTTACGATCTCTCCCTGCCGCCCGCCTCTAACCCTATCTGCTCTCTCCGGGAGCACTCTCGAGAAGTCCACGCCGTCGACTTCAATCCCGTTCGGAAGGATTCCTTTTTGAGTGCCTCCTGGGATAAAACGGTGAAGTTGTGGAATGTGGACAGAACAACGAGCGTGAGGACTTTCGAGGAACACGAATACTGTGTGCAATCCGCCGCATGGCGTCCCCGGCAAGCTGACATGTTTGCGTCCGTTTCCGACGATTGTACACTTCGCATTTGGGATCTCCGCGAACAGGGTATGTTTTGTTCAGTTACAAGCATATTGTATGCCTTACTTCAAGCATTGTACCTAGATGATAGGTTCTCTTTTCTCTTAATTTATATCTATAATGGTGGTTGAAGGTACATTCTTTGAAGCGATTAGCAGTGGGCCGTTAAATTTGAGAAATAGTTAGAGTTTAGTTTGCAGAGATAATGTTGTCTAATTCATGTGTGCTAGGGATTGAATTTAAATTATTTAATTTAATTTCCCTTCATGATTCCTTAACAGTGGCAGTTTGTTGAATTATAGATAGGGGTGGCAAAAGTCTGGGTTGTCAAATGATTTGTCTCTTCAAGATTTTGTGTGAGGGTCCAAGCGTAAACAAGACAAGTTCAATATGATGCAATAAAATGATTCAGAGGTTTTAAAACTACAAAATAGATTCATAATATATGTAAATGTTTAAGAAGTAATCACCAATCACTTAACACTAAATCTAATATGTTAGTAGAAACTCCAAAGGAAATGAAAGACATAATAATTTTGTTTGCTTTGAATGTAAAAGGAAAAAGATACATGAGCAAGGAAAGCATAATGAAAGAGAATAAATGAACTTACATGTTTGCAATTCTTGTTTCAACGGGTCTTTGGTGCTCAAAAACTTCAATTTGACCCGTCATATCTCAATTCAAGTGTGATAATATGGAACTAGGCGTGCTTGTGCTCTTCACTTGTTTTCTTCTATGATACTCCCTCCATCCCATATATTTAGGCTTGTTAGAGTTTTCACTTGGATTAAGAATTGTATTGGAAAGATACATTTTGTAAATTGTGTTTCTAATTTACCCTTATTTAACAAGTAGAATTTAGAATTGATAGTTATAATTAAGTATTAAATAGGGCTAACTTGGTAAAATAATGTAAATTAATCTTCTCAATAAAGAAAGAAGCCTATATATGTGGGACAGAGGGAGTATTTATCTTTTAGTTTCTTTTGTTAGACTTTGTGAACTGTTCTGAGAATATCGGATTATCAGTCAACTAAACTAGTTCTGTGCTGTGAAAAAACAGTGCTGAAAACTTGAGCCAATAATTGAATTAGAACCTGAGGTTTATGCATAGGGCTGTGTGTTCAGTTAGTCAGGGCATAAACTGTTACATAAGATGCTCGAATTGTAAGTTTGGGGCTCATAACGAACGCCTTGTTTGAGCAGTCTCAATGTTTAAGCCTTGCATGCTGCCGAAAACACAGGATGGGAGATGTACATAAATTAATATGCTTTCATCAATTAAACATGCTTAGCTGTGCTTGACTTTCTGAAAACACCAATATTTGCTGATTAAGAATCTTGTAGTTCACCGTGTGGCTGAACTTGCCAGAAAATGTGTGTACTTAGTTAATTGATTTTTATATTTCTTTCCAGAGAGTGTCATAATTCACCCTGCCCACGATTCTGAAATCCTCTCCTGTGACTGGAACAAGCAAGATGATTTTATCATAGCAAGTGTATCATATAATATGGAAATTAAAGTGTGGGATGTGAGAAGTTTAAAAGACCCAGTGGCAGCTATTGATGCACGGGGGGTAATGCAGTAAGAAAGGTGAAGTTTCACCTCACAAGATGAGTGTACTTGCATCATGTTCATGTCATAAGGCAATTTGTATGTGGGATTATATGGCTGAGAATGCACTTATTCAAAAGTATGATCACCATAACGAGTTTGCAGTCAGTGTTGACATGAGCGTGCTTGTTGACGGGCTTTTAGCTAGTACTGGTTGGGATGAGCTCGTTTTTGTTTGGCAGCAAGGTACGGACCCAAAAGCACCTTGAAGTGGAGGTCTTCCATGTGTGTTACCCTATTTTCGCAAGGGGCTATCATTATTATGATCGTTGTAGGTGGTGTGGAATCATTGGATTTCCACAATATGAAGATTTTCTCTGGCAACATATGTTGAACTACACATGTAACTGTAGATTTTGCTCTTTAGAGCAGTGAAATGTAAATAGAATTTAACAATGATCTACTCTCAAACATATAACTCGTTATGAATTAATGGATGTTATCTTTCAGTATCATTTACATCAATGCTTTTAACTTTTTAATTTTCCATTTATTTCTTGTGTCTATGCAGAACTATACTCCTTTTTGCTGATTCATATTGTCCTGTCATATCTCTTTCATCTTCACTGTTATCATATCTGAGTACAACTATTCCTAGTGAATTTTTGAATTTACCTCTTCCCGAGGGACTCCTGTCAGCGTAGAGATTACTGAGTTTTCCCCGCAACAGATGGAGAATTGTTGACAGGTCGATGGAAGTGCAGAAGAGGCAGAAAGATCGGTTTTCCTATAGAGCCAAAGTTGGCTCCATAACACGGAACCAACACCATTGAAAATATGACACACGTATAAAATCACACTGGCTCCACATGTGATTTCAAACGCGTCATTTTTTCATTAGAACTTGGGCTGTGCAAAGAGAGTCCCATATTAGTTTCATAGAAAATGGCCAAAAAAGATGCCTGTAAACTCGATGAGTTTTCGTTTTTGTATCTAATTAAAAATATTTACTAGACTTTGCGCATTAGCATATTTTGTCCATGCTTTTTTATTCTTTTAGACCAATGATTTTCTAAGACAAAGAAATATTATGAAAGTCAATTAATCACGCTGTTCGTATAAGGACAATGTTGGCCTACACTTATATTTTGTTCTAATATATTTACCATACCAGTACATGGTGTCAAAATGTTCTTGCATATATTTTGTAAGTAAAGTTGTATTTTAAGTATATTGTCTTGCACATTGTGTAGGAGATTATTACTGGTTAATGTGTATATATATACTTATATATAAAAATGTATGTAAAACAAAAAATTAATATTGATGAAATCAATACTGAATTCTTTATATGTGGAATTAAAAATATTTATATGTATGTAGAATTAAAATTAATTCTTAAAAATTTATGCTTTAGATTAGGGGCAAGAACAAGGGAACAGAGCGTTCACTTCAAAAATGAAAAAGAGCGGAAAAAAAGGGAGCCCAATGAACGATGTTGCGCATGCGCCAGGGCCCACCAGTTAATACAGGCGGGAAAATTCGGTCGGCGGTTAAACCGTCTACCGCTTCTGACTCGAACAACCTGAAGTACGACCCGATTTGCCATTAAAAAATGTCTTCAAATATCAAACAAACTGGACACTTGAACGTGGAAATGACAGAGTGGGAGACCAATACAAGGAAGACAAAATGGGGAAATTTTCATGATTGGTCCCCCAACGTTTTGTCTCAACATGGAATTGAGCTCAACTTTTGAAAAGAGCATATCGGACTTTTTTTTTTCTTTTGGGTTCTAAAGCAATCCGCTGCCATGTATTGCTTGGTTACCAATAATAATTGTAAAATGCAAGCTTAGGAGAGACTATATGGTTTAACCTTGGAACTGACAAAATTGCGACTTAAAATTTTTAACTAATAGCTAAAATGAAAAGAAGAAAAAAACGTAAATATCACGTGTCTCTGCCATAATTCTCACAATCACTCGCCATATATAATCTCAACCTTAAACTTCAATAAATACATGAGTAAACACTATGACTCTAGGGTTGCATACCTTTGTTGATTTGGGTGGATCAGTTATTATTATCATTATTTTTTTTTTGGTAAAGGGTGGATCATATTTGGGTAAACTTCAATCGATTTTATAATTTTACTGGCTTTAAATTTAGTTATATTGTTACTTGTTTGTTTTGTAACATATCTTTTGGCTTCGCATTCTATAAATATCAAATGATGCTTATCCCCCAAATCTAAGATATTATTAAGTTTGACATCACTGTCTTTGCATGTCAAATTTATTATAAGTCAACTTGATGAGATAATATACTCTCTCTCACCCAACTCCTTAGTCCAGTTTGAGAAAAAGTCTCATATGGTCATATATGCCAAAGTAATATCGCCTAGGAATTTCAAGAGGGGGAAAAACATATTCATTAAAATTAAGTGTTGCTTAAAGTATTCAAATAGATATGATGCTAACACTACCTTTTTAACTCATTCCATAGTGTTAATTGACTGACTATGCATTTTGATTGAAATTGCCTAAACACATATACTTGCCTTCTATACTTTGTCATATAATTCAGTTGGATATGGATTTTGATAGATTTTAAGCTCAATTTATAATAAATCATGGAAGAGGCCATGTAGCCAATCAAATTTTGAGACATCAATTCTGTCATAAAAGAATGTCCAGCTCATCTATAATATGAGTTCTAATGTTCATATCTTAATCAAGCATAATCTTGTTAACGTCCCTATCCATGTTGAATTCATGTCAACGTGTCAGCTCATAACTTCAAAGTTTGCTGAAGTTTGAAAAGAAAAATGCGTTTTTCTATCAAAGCTTTCCAAAAGAACAAACTCAAAATACTTTTCGTAATTAAAGATTTGAAGTGCAAGGTAATAACACATTGGGGATCAACTTGTTCAATTTTAAAGATTTGAGACCAATTTGTTACTGCCTGCTAGTTGGCCACCAGTGCTGCAATTTTTCCCAAAATTTAAGAAACCAACGGTGTATATGGAGGTTGGTCGTGTCTGGTAATGGAGTGGAGCGTGTAGGAGAGAGAAAGTGAGAGAAACAAGAAACAAAGAACTATTTTTAGAGAGAGAAAACCAGAGAGAGAAAGTTAAAGAAAAGAAACAAACACAAACAGCTATTCTTGGAGAGAGAAAACAAGAGAGAGAAAGCATTTTTTTTTCTTTTTTCCCTTTCCGCTCTTTCAGAGTCTGATGATCGAGGAGAGTTTCCACCTCTGAGATCATCCTGGAAAGGGCAGTCAAGAAAATCACACACAAATTCTTTGCATCTCAACTTTTATGTAATAATTATTATCTTTAATTCAAGCTGCCATTTTTCAGTGCCACGACAAATTCATTTATCTGCCACCCTTTTCTATATACTACAATTTCTTGGAAATTCTGTACCAAGAAATTCGAAAAGGGATTCAAATTACAGGCAGCTAAAGAATTCGTTGTTCCATCATCGACTGCCCTTTTTCCCTCTTTTTCTGGTGAGTTTTATTCTGCTTATGTTTTACATTTTCTGCACTTTTTGCTTTTGGAATGAATAGATTGCTTGTTCCTAAGGTATTCTGATACAATATATTCGTTTTCACACGATTCTATTTAGGCTTGTACAAAGCTTCTTTTTTGATATTTTACCTTCATTCCAGAACTGGGTTTGGTGATTTTGTGTATTTTGATTACATTTTTCAGCCAAAAATTGTATCTTGGAGATAATTCATTGAGCCTGTTTATGCAACTGTTTGTGAAAACGGAGGTGTTATAGGCCTAAATGAATGATATTTGAAGATGAGAGACCTCAATTTGGTGTGTACATTGACGGAGGCTAATATAGATTCTTCTGTTTTTCATATGGTTTGTGCTTGTAGTTAATTTGTGTATGTGCAGTTGTCTTGGTTTGCAAGAAGTCATTGTAGTTTTTGCTTTGTTTGTGTTGTGTCCGAGTAAGTTTACATTGCTCGGAGGGTAATTTTCCCGAGAAAGCTGGTGATTTCGCCTGGAACTTTGAATGTTCTTGGTATTGTGAAAAGAAACTGTAGTATTGTTGTTGTGTTCCGAGTGATTCTGCATCGCTCGGAGGGTTATTGGTACAAGAAAACTGGCGATTTTGTGTTGCATCTTGTATAGCGCCCTGGCTGTTGGCAGAAACCGGAACTGCCGCCACCACTGTGACGTTTGCTCTGGCAAGCAATGGGGAGCAGATGGACGACTAATAAAATCCGGTTATCATGTCTTTTACTTTTAATTCTTGCTTTGGAGATTCAGGTTGGCTGTTCCCTCAACTCTGAAGGTAATTATTGCTTATTCCCGTTTGATACCAACGCTTAACACTGCATTCCGAGTTTTGAAATATTGAACGCCTAATGCATGTTTTGTTTGCAAGAGCATTCCTACCAAGCATGTCTTAAGTACAATTATTGACCATATATAAAATTGGAAATACAGGATTAGCATTGTTGGAATTCCGAGCAAAGGTAGAATGTGACCCATCCGGATCTTTAGCGAATTGGAATCCCGATGACTATAATCCCTGCAACTGGTCAGGAGTTTATTGTCTGAATGGTGAAGTATATATGTTGTAAGTAATTATACATATGTGTCAAATTCTAGTTGCCTATTTTGCCTTCTTGCTTAATTTCCTCCCTTCTATCTGTAATGTCCCCTTCCCTCCCCTGTAACCTATGCTCTTCCATTATATTTGGCATTCTTCATATATATGTTAAGAATGGCTGCCCCCTTATGCATATTCTCTTTACTCTTTTCAATAGGGATCTCAATGGACAGTTCTTGCAAGGAATTTTGGCTCCGGAGCTCGGGAATCTTAATCAATTAAGATTACTGTGAGTTGATATCAACTTCTCTTTGGGGATTTATACAATAATTTTCATATTATTAACTAAGTTAGATTCTAGCATTAATTGAGTCCTGAAACCTCTTCTGTATGGTTTCTTTCAATATTGTATAATTCAACTTTATATGGACCATTTTTGACTGATCACAGTAACCTCTCCAAGAACCACTTCTCGGGCACCATCCCTCCACAGTTTGGGCAGCTTACAGCATTGGAAGTTTTGGACTTGAGGGATAATGACTTGAAAGGCACTGTTCCTGCAGAATTAGGCAGACTTCATTCACTGAAATGCTTGTGAGTTGTTATTTGCTAAGATTGATCCATTCATGCTGCTAGCAATAATAGTATCCATCTTTGATGAACTCTATACTTTGCTCTAGATTGCTTCGTAACAACAGATTTGAAGGCAGTATCCCTCCGGAGATTGGGAAGCTCAATTTGCTGTCAGATTTACAGTTCGATGAGAATTTGAAAATTACTGCTGTTGCGATTGGTTGTGTAAATAGAAAAATTGGGCACTGGTAAGGAATTAATCTTCATTTATTATTCTGTTCTGTTCAAACTGCCTTTAAAATTTAAAACTTCACCAGCTATATGCATAAACTTTGAGAAGAAATTCAATCTGTAGTAAGTCTGTTATAGTAACCATAGCCAGAGAGAGAATTTGCTAATTTCTTGCGATGGTGAACCTTTTGATTTATAAAATTTATGATTATGATATTAAATTCTTTCTTCCTTAATTCTGTTCATTATTTTCTAATCGCTCTTGTTCTGATGTTCTCATGTAATATGCATTCTCAGCAGTGACATTATTGTCCTTAATTTCAACGTGCTCTAATTGTCACTAAACTCTGGTGAAATTCCATGTTAGTCAGTGAAAATGAATTTTGCTTCAGCTAGGCTAAACTTTGAACTTCACTAATGGGCTCGTGTTTTAAATTGAACATAATTTTCACGTGTTTAACTTCTCAGTCACAGTTTCATCGTTACGTGAGAAAAATATCTGGATTGTTGTTTTTGTTATCTTTTTTCTGCTAACTGTTATTCCTTTCTTATGCAGCATGGGGCAGAATGGTCATAATCCATCGAAGAAGCTTGATTTCTTTCCAATATCAATTAAAGATGCCCTAAGCCATCACTTCAACGTGTTCCCATTGTAAGTAAACCATTAGGTTTCTTTTACTGCAAAGCTTAGCTGTATTCATTTGTTGTCTTCTTTCTCCATTATTTATGAAAACGAATTATCTTTTGTCCAGATCCAAGCTCCGAAGCAGATCATCGCACAATCATGATGATGATAGCTCTAGCAAGCTACCCAGTAGGCACTCATATTTTTCAGTTGGATTACTTTACTCTGATTGTCACAGAAAATTTTGTTGAAATTTCATCTTAGTCACAACAGTTGAGCTTTGCTTCGAGTAGGTTACTGAACTGAACTTCAAACTTTGAATAACTTTGGTTGATGTTTCCATGTCATTTAGTGACGTGACACTCTAGTTATTTGGCAACTGGACTGCCACGTGACATTTTCTATTAGACACACTGAATAACGTGGATGGAGGAGCAAATTGTATCAGATGTTAAAGTTCAGCAACTGACCTGAAAGAAAGTAAAACTTAAGTGATTAACATGAAACCTCGATTAAAAGTTCAGTAACAACCACATTTTTCTGATCAAATAAGGATATGCATATTTTATAACTAATTTTCATTCTCTAGGTTCTCTTGAGCCAAATGTCATCCGAAACATAAAGAACCTGGGGAAAAATGCACGTCGTATACTAGTTGAACAATCAAGTAACCTGGCTGCTGTACCTCCCAAAATTAGACCGCCATCAGATCCTCTCATTGCTCTTCCAAGTAGCAGAAGTAGTGGATCATTTCCTGCTGTGCCAGTTACCAAAAAACCACCTCCGGTTTCTGCTCCACCTCCAGAGCACAAAAGCCCTAACACAGCTGATCCTTCTAAAAAATTGCCTGGAGCTGTTAAGAATCCAACTGATAAACAGTCTCCGGAAGGTGGAAAATCTGGGAATTCATGGAAGTATATAGTTGGGATTTTAAGTGCAGTTTTCTTGCTCATTTTTGTAGCAGCCATCTTTGTTATCTGTAGAAGCAGAGCAGCACGATCTATTCGACCTTGGAAGACTGGATTGAGTGGCCAATTACAGAAAGCATTTGTTACAGGTGTGTATGCTCCTTTTGGTTTAATTCCTTATATGAGAAGGCTAGTTTAGAGAGAAATGCAGGATAAAATGATTTCAAATGGAGTTTTCACCAGTGCATTATTCTTTTCTGGTTAGGATAAATTTTGTTCCTTTTCTTTTTCTACTTGCTCAATTGAAGCAAAATGATGGATGCGTTATGGTGAATTGCAACAAAGATTGTAAAATGCAAGTGCTTTAATTTGCAGGGGTTCCCAAGTTAAATAGGGACGAACTAGAAACTGCATGTGAGGACTTCAGCAATATTATTAGTATAGACGAAAATGTAGTGACAATTTACAAGGGAACTCTATCAAGTGGGGTTGAAATCTCTGTTGTTTCAACTGCTATATCAACCCTTAAAGATTGGTCAAAACGTTGTGAATCGATATTCCGGAAGAAGGTTAGTTTATCCATTTTTAAGACTCACAGATTTATTCAAATAGATTATCTCCCATAAATGTTGTTCTAACTTACTAATGTTGCTTTTGCCTTTCAATAGATTGACATGTTATCGCGAGTGAATCACAAAAATTTCGTTAATCTTATTGGGTACTGTGAAGAGGATGAACCTTTTGCGAGGATGATGGTTTTGGAATATGCTCCAAATGGCAGTCTTTTTGAGCATTTACATGGTAATTTTGGTTGATTATGGGAAGAGCTTGTTTGGTTGTGTTTAAAAGTTGCTTTTGTAAAATCTAAGTCATGCTTATGAGAAAATAAGACCGGGTAACAGATGTATAAATAGAGCAAGTAGATAGCGGGAAGCAAAGAGAAACTCCAATGGACATTAGAATAAGAATACGCGGGCTTTCCTGTTTAAGAAGAAGGGAGACTTCCATGCTTTTTATAGCTACCTAAAGGCAGGCTCAAAGACAAAAGAAGGAGATCCGGGCACAAATCCGTATGAAAATCGTATGACTTGAGAATTGGAATAGGAAGAATTTCTGGTTTAGAGTTTACCTCTATAGTTCTACTAATATTATAGGCAGACAAGACGGGAACAGCAGTAATATTCTAAAATATTTGGAAAATCATAACTAAGAAGATTACTTAAAGGGGGGTATATGGTCTAGATTATTTGAGAATTGATTTTGTGAAAACTGATTTTTTTTTTTTTTAAGAGAATATGTGGCTGAAAAGAGAATGTGTGGCTGAAAGAAAAGTTATAAAATTACGTGCAAATCATTTTAATGAATAAGTATGGGGATAGAAATGAATTTGGGTAAGGATTGATTTTGAAAAAAATAAAAAACCATACGGGGCCTCAATTTTAAGCACAGCCAAACATGCAAAAAAAAAAAAAATTTCCTTGTTATTATAGGATATATCTGGCTTGCTTTTATCAAATCAATGCTTTGTTCCTTCAGTTAAAGAACTTGAGCATCTTGATTGGAGTGCAAGGATGAGGATAATAATGGGGACAGCTTATTGCCTTCAATACATGCATGAGTTGAATCCACCGGTGGCACATTACAACCTGACTTCAAAAACCATACTGCTAACAGATGATTATGCTCCTAAAGTACGCTTCTTTCTCTTCATGACTATTTCTACAATATTATAAAATTTATGAAGTGCACTTTGCATCATTTCTTAAACATTTATTGGCTAATGCTAACACCCTTGCTCTTCTATTTTTCATACTTAACCCATTCTAGGTACTTTCCCTACTAAGTAATATCGCCAATTCATTTCTGCCCCACCCGTGACACTCCAATTCCTTTTTGGCTACCACTACCTATTTGTCCCCTTTACCACCCATATTCTCCATGTCTCTCCGTTCCTTGCGCGTCCACTATTCTCATCAACTCATGACCCCTTTAGAAACTACAAATAAGGAATAGGGATGAGAAAAAGGACCTTTTCATTTTAACAATGATATATATATATATATATATATTGACACTAGTGAAAATGGAAGACAGTTTAAAAAGAAATCTCATCTATATGCTTAGCATAAGTAGATATCTGTTTATACTTTTGGTGACAAATGTTCCACTATTTAGGTTGCAGAGATGGGGTTTTGGAGAGAGCTGATAGCCAGGTCAAAGAACTCAGAAAATGAGTCTGAGCATTCTGAACTACCAGTATCTGCTGACGTAGAAACCAACATTTACTGTTTTGGGATACTGTTGCTTGAAATAATCTCAGGAAGACTTCCAAACTCAGAAGAGCAAGGATCTCTGATTAAATGGGTATCTATCCATTGAAATAATCACTACTTATGTGCATCGATTTGTCTTTTCTTTAATTTCTTTCAATTTGGTTATGGCATAAGTCATATTTCCTATTTACACAAAATAAAGTACAATAAATTTATTCTGGTTTATGATGTTGAAGAAGATAACGATAGTAAGTATTTTCTTTTAATTTATGATAGAATAACATGTCCTAAGAAATTGGTAGGGATATGAGGACTACCTATTAGCTATTATATGTATAATGAATGGAATCCTATGTTTTGAAATTTTGAACAACATTTTGCAGTGGATCATGAAAACGAAGCAAGACATTATTGAAGTTTTGAATAACTTGCCTTTGGTTAGGTAGCTACCGTTATATTTCTATTCAATAGTCTAAGGTAATCTCGACTTTGTTCAGGCTTCTGAATACTTGAATGCTACGAAGATGATCAGCTACTTGATCGATCCAACACTTGCAGTCTTTCAAAGATAAGGAGCTTGAAGTTGTGTGTGAGGTAATCCAATGGTGCATTCAAAAAGAAGCCCGGAAGAGGCCAACGATGAAAGAAATCATTCAAAAGTTGCGCGAAGTGATTGAGGTATCGCCTGAGGCAGCAGCACCAAGGCTTTCCCCCCTGTGGTGGGCTGAGCTTGAGATCTTATCGCAAGAGGCAGCTTAAGTTTACTCTATTTATGGGATGTAAGTCAATTATATCTCATTTTACTAAAATATGAGTGTAACTTACTTTTCTTCAACAAAATGCTGAAAGAAATCACAATCGTATTTCATTTTGTTCGTGTGATTATTATCATCCTTATTATTATTATTATTATTATTTAATTCTTTAATGATTTTGTCACCTTGGAAAAAAAATTGTAAAACGAAGATATCTATCTATTTTTGTGAGTGAAAAATGGCATGTAAATTGAAGGCAATATTTGAGACATGAGACCTGAGTATCATATGTGGATGTATTAAATTTTTCTTATTTTTCTTTTTTGCTTTTTGACTTTACTTGTGTTAAGTAGTATGCTAAATTTGGTGTAAATTCGAAGCGAATAACATTACTTGAATGTCCCCTTCAAAAAAAAAAACATTACTTGAATGTGGTTCAAGTGTTGTCACAATGCATATGAGTGTTAGCTACCCAAGTAGTTTGACATTATATATGGACTGTGTAGTTATATTTGCATTCATGCCATGGGTTTTCTTATAATTGTATATTACTTTTAATTATACTAACTCTTCCATCACCATTTTTCGTTTGTGTCGGCGTCATCGTAAAAAAATTTTTTTTGCGTAAAATAAAAGAGAAAAGAAGTGAAGTTGGATGGTAGATATATTTGTGTAGTTAAGGTGGGTCTCACGAAATATGTGAATACGATTTGTTTCATTAAATTCATAGGAGAAAGAGTGAGAATGTAAGTTTTTGTAAATTTGGGTGATGTGTAATCTTTATTTTATTTTATTTTTATATAAGGTGACATAGGAGAGGGGTGGGTGTGATTCAAAAGCGAGGTCTTCCACTTGAAAGATGAATATTTAACTATTGTTGTGCAATTCGAACCACTTTCTTTATTTTTCCTTGGAATTTCAATTTTATTAGCCTAATAAATTGTCCAAAAAATTCTATTAAGAGTCGTAAAAAAATCACTTCATTATAATAAATACAAAGTTCAAAAAAATATTTTCCAGTTCATTTAACCTGGTGGTTACAAAATCGCCCAACCGCCATTGGGGTGGACATTATTGAGAGTTATTGTTTTCGTGAAGGCTTGAACGACAGCTCTATAATATGGTGCTCATACCGAAAGAGCAAAATCCAGAATTCATTCTCTCTTTGTAACATTTTGTATAAAATCATTGCAAAGATGTTGGCAAAACGACTTATTGTACTTTTCCATTATGTTATTTTCTGTTCTCAATGTGCATTTGTTCTTGGACGATTAATAACTGATAATATTATGATAGCCTTTGAAATCACGCATTATTTGAAAAGAAAATCGCAAGGAAAAGTGGGTTATGCGGCCTTGAAAGTCTATATTAGTAAATCCTATGGTAGGCTTCGATGTGTAATTGTTGGGACTCCTAAGATCAACATGGACACAACCATCTAAAAATGATCTAGTACCATATATATAATATCATATAGTCATGTCGATGCACGTCACATAATTGTGATTTCCCATGTAGAGTCACTGATACATGCCACACCATAGTATAATATTGTATAGTATTATACTATATAGTACTATATCGGAACTACACTACCATGATTAACTAAACGAAGAATGTGGGTCTTGGCATTTTAATTGGTGCATCACTTGTGACCGCCAAGATATTGTAAGTGGTTGGGGAGAATTAGCCACTTGTAGCAAAAGTAATGAGGTGAGAGAAGCACTTAGCTGGATCAAACAGAAGTTTCTCGTTAACATCACAGATCTTATGGGAAAAAAATTCTACAACTCAGTATTCCTAACAAATAAGAAATCTATATGTGAATTTAAAGGTTTAAATTTATTATTTAATTTAGACCATAAATCTCACATGTGAGTTTTTAACTGATCAATAATACCGAGTGTTCAGTACTTCTAGAGTACTAGAGAATTTTTCTTGAAGATTGTCGACTATTGGCTCTGGTTTTACTTTCTCCTGTGTTAGGAAATTTGAGAATCAAGCTGCTTATATCTAGTTCGGGTGGTTGGTTTTATGTCAGACTCCACTCTTTAGAATTTCATTTTTCCTAATTTTCTTTCTGATGTACTTTTAGAAGACGCAAGCAATGAATAAATTATATTTTTATCAATAAAAAGACCAAGTGACATAATTACACTAAATTGAAAATGAGTAACGCAAAATGCAACTTTGCTCAAAGTTGAGACCCAGAGTGCATTTAAAAATCCACTCATGTATGACATGTTTCATACATGACTTTAGGGATGTGAAATGATTCAAAAATCCATTCCCATTTTCTCTCTTAAATGTGATTGGAATTACACATTCAAAAATACGTAGACTTTTAAATTGCCCGTGATTGTTGATTTCAATTGCATTTTTCTCAAATATTGGGTGGAGAAATCAAGATCATCTTAAGGCTTTTTGAGAGATGTACTAAAACAAACAATAATTACACTTTCAAAAAATTTGTAGACGAGCCAAGGGGAGATCGGAAGCGCCCATCTAAGCCTATGATCAGCCGTTTGAAATCATCTTAAAACATAAATTGTTCCTGCATTTGTCTCTCAAGCATCATACCAATATTTTACTCAATGCGATTACGCCGTCAACTATAGTAGATAACCGTAAAATCAAAAATAAATTATGATGTACAGAGATATTAAAAAAAAAAAATTCTCCCAACATCATTGTAGGCTCACGTCAATGTGCATTTGATGAAAGATAAGTAGCCCTATTTACAAGCATTTGGAATGTTTCTCTCAAAGTGCTACGGACCAAATGTACACCAGTTTCTTATCAAATATACTGATTTATAATTATGAGAGAGAATCACCAATTTGTTACTTCCTTCGTCCTACAAAGAGATTCGATAGGTAATTTTATGTGAATTAAGGATTAACAGATAATGTGGTTAAAATATTTTATTTTATTTTATTTTTCCATATATACCCTTGTTTTATTAATTGTTTGAATTATTTTCAATGTATAAGTAGTTGAATAATAATTAATTATGGATACATACAGAAATGAAACATTAAATACATATTCAATATGGTAAGTGGACTATTTTTTTTGGACAAACAAAAATGAAATAATGGACTCTATTTTTGAGACGGAAATGGTACTATATTTACAAGTAATCTTATTATAATAGGTTCAATGGTATCTGTAAAGTTTTTTTACTTATATTCCCAAGCATTATTAAGTACCTATTGCATATTTCTATGGTTCTCCAATTAATTAATACCATATATGTCAATTTAGTGAGTCATGTTACTTACTCTCTCTGTTCTATAAAGATAGTCTGACAATTATTTTCACAATGATTAAAACGATAATAGATATAGTTGAAATATTAAATTTTATCTGTATTTTTTATATATATTTTTATATCTCATTAGTTATTTAAAAATACTCTAATGTGTAGACAGTTGATGACGAGAAGTAATAGTAAAAAGATACATTGATTAAGGACATATATGGAAAAAAAACTAAATATATGCTCAATGTGATAAGTGAACTATATTTTTAAAATTGACGAAAATAGTATACATGACTATCTTTGTCAGATGGAGATTTTATTATTAATATTATTGATACATGAGGAAGATAGGAGAGAGGCATGTGTGTCTGGAGCCCGGTACCTCTCTCCCAAAATATGAGCATCTAATCACTGCGACATTGGTTCAAACATGGAAGGAGTATCATTTAGTTGGTGATACTAAATTATACATCACACTTTTATTTATCTTACTGAACTTATATACTCTCTCAAGGATAGTCCACTATTCTTTTTTCATCCATCCTACAAAGATAGTCCACTTAGAGTATCTCCAATGTATATTCATAATCATATAATAAATTGATAATTGGCAAAAAAATACTTATTTAGCACATTGAGTGTTTAACATTGTTATAGATAATATCATCACATTAAATATTTGACATTGTCACAATGTCAAGTATTAATTTATCTAATTAAAAAATTTCTTTCATTTTTTTTTTCAAAATCCTTAATAATAACTTAACATATATACAATGTTGACATTATTACATTAGATCATTTTTTGAATGTCATATCGATATTTTTTGGCACATATACTCCTAAGACATTCCACTTTGATTTTGCATTGGAGATACTCTTACCATATTGAACATGTATTTAATATTTTATTTTTATATGTGTACTTAATTAATTATTGTTATTCAATTCTCTATACATTAAAAAATTTCAAAGAATTAATGACACAAAGGTTTATATGGAAAAATAAAATAAAATTAAATATTCTAACTATATTATCTTTTAATCTTTAATCTATATAAAATTACCTACTGCATTATTTTTGTGAGATAGACTGAGTTTCATTTAATGTTACTGTCACTATAAGGACACATAAACTAATAATGATCATTTTTGATAATAAATAACATTACTTTGAAGTCAAAGTTGGCAACCAAGACAATTCAATACCATTTATGGAAGTCGATGATGAATAATATCACATAAATTTTATGAAATATGAACCAAGGAAAAGGAGGAAGGTTTCATGCTAATGTCCTGTTTTCTTTCAAGACTTGACTATAGTTTTCAACGATGGGGTACAAACCGTTGAATTCATAACTGAGATTTATTTATTTTAAAAGAAAAATATATCAGATACATTGTTATCAAAGTTTTAAACTGGGTAAACCATGACGAAGCATCAAAATGTAAGCCGTTGCTACAGTATAAGAAAATTTCAAAATGAGTGGTTATATTATCATTACAAAAATTATTTAATTAAGACACCACATTATACATACTACATCACTAATTTAAGTACACTTTTTTATAGATACAGCAAAAGTAACTTACCAAAATTTAGTCACGACGTAAAGAAAATTGAAAAAAAAAAAGAAAAAAAGAAAAAAGGAATTTAACCATGTTACCGTATACTGAAAATGTTCAAACATCACAGTACTAGACATATGATGTGACATAGTAACATATGCTAATTTGATTTGAGGATGGTAAGATGACTTGTCGATGTTGTGCTACATCACTCTCTCGTATTATTACAACATCAAACGTCTGGTGCTTTAACATTTCTAATTGTATACCACCGTTGCTTTCCACCACCTAATGCCACTCTCAAAGCCACCAAAACTACCTTGACCACCACTCATTATAATCAATTCAATTTAACCTATTTTTGCATACTCATTTTGCTTACAATTCAAGACATGATAGTATTTCGAGAATAATTCTGAAAATGAAAAAGTATTGGAAAATATATTAGTCTTTGTCTTTTCATCCAATGATAAAAAGTAGTTAGAGAAGAAAAGGGCCGCGAAATTTTTTGGACAGTATGTTCAGAGTAACGTTCTTCTATTTCTTTCAAACATTATTGAATTGATGATCGATTTGAGTTCTTTGCTATAAAAGTGACGAAGAAAGAAAGAAAAATACAGTGTGCATAAGAATTAAGGTAGAAGATTTTCTTTTAAGATAATAATTAAGGTAGAAGATTTTTTTAAGATAATAATTAAGGTAGAAGATTAATATAACAAAAATTAAGTATTATTAACGCTCGTTTTTGTAAATAAGGAATTTATTTGGAAGTGTAGTGTATTAGATTGCTTTTATAGTTGCAAAATATAACCACGCTTAATGTTATCTATCACCATTTGTGAAGCTATTTATTTATCACTGTTGGTGATCATGAATAGGTGGCCATGGGGGCGGGTTGGGTCAGGTCAATTTTGGGCTTACCCTGAAGTCGACTTGAACTAGGTTCTAGTTGGGTACGTTGTGCGGATTTGGGCTGGTTTTACGAGTTTGGTCAGATTTTGCAGGTTTTAGATCGGGTTTGGGTTTTCCCTCAAGTTAGGGTCGGGTTTTTAGTTTGATTTTCAGGTTTTTTAGGTGGTCTACGTCAGTTCTGGTCGGGTTATGTGTTCGGGCAGGCTTTACAGGTTAAATGCCCATCCCTGTTTATTACCGTTGGTGATCATCATTATCATTATCATTATCTTTATTATGTGTCATTAAATGATAAATAAAATTTAATAAATCTCGCGTTTCTAATTACACTTTTTATTTTAGTGACAACATATTGTCACATGAGATATTTAGGAAGGGAGTATTTTTTGTTCTTTCATTGCAAACAAGCTTGGCTTACCAATAGGAGAAATCATTTTGACAGTAAGGAAGGAATTCAACAGTGAGAGATTTGATATTTTTCTAGTACTTTTGTGGAAATTTTGGAAAAAAGGAATTTGTGGCTATTAGAGAAAAAGAAATCTAATCCCCAACAACTCCTCATTCTGCGTCGGGTTACCTTACAGAATTTCAGTTAGCAAATGAGCTTATTCTTGCCATATCTTCTGAAAGTAAGCACACTTCTCACAATAAACATAAATGGGAGAAGCCATGCCTGGGTTTGTTAAAAATGAATATTAATGTATCCGTTAAAGAACACTCCTCTTATTTTGCTATTGAGGTGGTAGTTCGTAATAACAAGGGTAGGAATAACAATTCTAAATGCAAAACTCGATATCCGCAGGTACTCTCCCCGATACCCGCCCCGCTAAGTGTTGGGTCGGTACGGGATCAAGAATCTCGCCCCGAATTCTTATTGGGTCAAGGACGGTTCGTGGCCGCTCGACTCGCCTCGAACCCAACACCTGATAAGAGTTTTTTTTTTTAATTATAAAAAAATTTGACATAAAAAGAGCAGTGAGGAGTCGTTACTCGGGTTTCGGCCTTAAATCAACAAGGCATCACCGCCTTGGCCACTGATTTTTTTGTTAATTTTTTTTATCTAATCCAATATTAAGTCAAAATTTAAATTTCCTTACAATAAAAAATAAAATCAAGACAACACAAGCTAATATATACACTAGCCTTTAATTTGGATGGTTTTTTAATCTTTTTTTTGGAAATTTGGATGGTTTTTTTTATGTTGTTTTTATTTTTTTTTAATTTTTTTAAGATTTTCTTAATGGAGCAGGTAACGGATATTTTTCTCATACTTGCCCTGAACCTCCTCGCCCTATACCCGATTGATTCTGGCACGTGGCTGGTTTGGGGCAGGGGTTTTCTTAACGAGGCGGGTATAGGGGAAGGCATACCTATCCCGAACCCGCCCCATTACCATCCCTAGACAAGGGCGAGTTTGTTATGGACTTTACTAGAGTTTACCATGAAAAATTTTAGTCCTTTCAATGGTGAGTGTATGGCAGATCTTGTTGGACTACAAGTTACTATTGAGGAAGGTCTAACAATTTCTGCTATTGAGATGGATTCCTCATTGGTGGATAATGCAATTTGCAAGCCTATTATTAGAGAAGACGAGGGAGTTGTCATACAAAAAATTATCAACTTAATGTCTATGTATTCCTTTCTCTTATGTAAGTGGATTAGTCGGAAGGTTAATAGTGTTGCTCATGTTTTTACTAGGTTTGGTTTTGTAAGGTGCTTCTCTTGTATTTAGAGGGAGCATCATCTTGATTTTGTTGTACAATATTTGTTTCATAATATGCAATGGTATGCAAATTTTGTTTTTTAAAAAAAATGATATGTTAAAATGATGATATTTGTTGTTAGAGTTACATTAATAGATTATTATTTTTCACTTAATAAAAGCAATTAACTCATGAACACTTTTAAGGTTAGCCAAACATAGTTCTAGTGTCCTAAAAACATTGGTTGGAAATGGATGAATTTTGTGAAGTGATCCACTAATCATCATAACAAAAGAACAAGAAAGTCCAAGTCTATAATTACCTGGATTTATTTATTCATTTCACTTATTTTCGGATAAGTAATTATAGAGGAACCTTTTTTCTGTATGCTCTCCTAAAGAGGAGAGAGAGAGGAGAGGAAAGGAAAGAGAGACCAAAAAGGGGAAGAGCTGGAATCACATGGGTGCTGTTTTCTTGATGGGTCCTCTCTCTCTTTCTTTATCTATCTAATTCTTTCCCTACCGACAATTATCAACACTGAACCATAAAAAGAAAATCCCTATCAAAAGCTAAATTCTTCTTCTTCTCCTTGAGGTTTGATTCCCCGTCGGAATCTATTATTATGGCCGACGATAAGGTAACATTTTCTTTTTTCCCCCTTTTTTTGTAATTTAGCGCCACGAAAAAGATTCAATTTTTTTTTTCTGGGTTTTGTTTATTTATGAGAAAATTATAAGAAAATATGATTAAACAAGCCCCTTCTGTTAAAATTTTCATTTCATTTATCTGCTTATTTATTGATTTATTTATTTTGGGTTATGGGGGAGAAATAGAAAAATAAATAGCCTTGCTGAAGATGGTGGTTTCTCTATGATTGTTTTCTTGTAGGTATTTTATAATTTTGAGAAGCAATTCGTTTCCTAGTTTTGATAGGGTTAAATTAATGGAAAATGAAACCCTTTTGTCTGAATTGAGCATTTTATTATTATTGTACGGTGTAATAAATTGTTATCATATTAGGAGCTCTATCTGTCTAAAAACATTCAGACTTTTTGTGTTTTTAATTTTTATTTCTGGTTCGATGGAGTTAAACTTGCTTCTTCTTTAGATCTCTGGTAGGCCAAACAAGAATTGGATTAGTGGGGTTATTTATTGTCATATTCTTTTTTCAATTGATCTATTCCGGAATCTGTTTTTCTGATCCTCTAAGTTTGTGTTTCCGACCGTGTCAATGTATTCCCTATTTATGCGTGTTGTGTTTTTTGGCTCATGATCTGATCTTGCTGAGCGAAATTTTGTTCCATAATCTGGGTTATCACATGCGATTTTGGGATTTGGAGTGCCTGATAAGGGTGCTAGTGCAAAGTCTAGAGCGATTATCACTGCGGATGTGATGATGCATTCTTTGTTTGATTTGTGAATTACTTTTATATAAATTATAAATGCAGATCTATGATGGGCATTGTTGCATATTGTTCTTTGCCTAGCTAGTTATATGACTACAAAATCTTATTACGGATACTGTTAGTTGATCAATGCTATTGCAGTCTTGAATGCCCATAACTTATTATTATTGTTTAATGCAAATGATGTTTCAGGAGATGTCGGATCCTGTAATGGTGGGAACGGTGCTGTCACTGGCCACATAATTTCCACAACCATTGGGGGCAAAAATGGAGAACCAAAGCAGGTACAACATTAATTTTGCTGGCATGGATCTTCCTGCTCATGAATATGCTGATTTTTAATACGTGTATAATCTATGCAAGTGCATGTTGTTACTGTAATTTGGCTTCATAAGCAGTTCGTGCACATCTTTGACCTTGCACAATAAATAAAAGAACGGAGAAATGAAGTGAAATTTAATTGGTAAAGGATGATTCTGTGTGCAGACAGTTAGTTATATGGCGGAACGAGTGGTGGGCACTGGTTCATTTGGAGTTGTGTTTCAGGTATGTTTATATTACTTGGTGCTGTGTTGGTTATTTTGTTGTCTTTTATCAAATTAATTTTCTATTTTGCCAGGCGAAGTGCCTGGAAACTGGAGAGACTGTAGCTATTAAGAAGGTCTTGCAAGATAGAAGATATAAGAACCGTGAACTGCAGTTAATGAGGACAATGGATCATCCGAATGTTGTTTCTCTCAAGCACTGTTTCTTCTCCACCACAACTAAAGATGAGCTTTTTCTCAATTTAGTCATGGAATACGTTCCAGAGACCATGTACTGCGTTCTAAAGCGCTCCTGCAACACGAACCAGCGAATGCCACTCATCTATGTGAAACTTTATACATACCAAGTAAGCGTGGTCTTATAGCACTTGATTATGAGATATGTCTGACATCCTTAAGGTTTCCGCATTATAATTAGGAAAATATATCCTAGATTTTCAGGGGGCTAGCATACATGCATAATGTTGCTGGAGTATGCCACAGAGACTTGAAGCCACAAAATGTCCTGGTAAGCATTTAAGAATCATTTTAGAAATAGTAATGATCTGAAGTGCAACAATCCTTTTAGTAATATATTTGTTTGTTACAGGTTAATCCTCTTACCCATCAGGTTAAAATCTGTGATTTTGGAAGCGCAAAAGTACTAGTAAGTGACACAGTTTCCTCTTCCTAATCCATTGATTTATAAACGTCCATTTATGATATATTGGCATTTTCAGAATGCATTTGATGATAGGAAAAAAATTCCATTTATGTAACTTTCATGTTTTGAGGTGCTGCTGCAAGTTATTTTTATTATTACTTCCATTTTATTTTTGACAACGTGCTTTACTTCTTATATGTTTTTAAATATTTTTTAGAAACTACTCCTGTGATGGTCCCTCTGCTAACTTATATTTGGCGAAAATTCCATTCGGTTTGATTAGAATTTACAAATTTCTTTCTGAACAGATGAAAGGAGAAGCAAACATATCATACATTTGTTCACGGTTTTATCGCGCTCCTGAGCTAATTTTTGGCGCTACAGAATACACTACCTCGATAGATATATGGTCAGCAGGCTGTGTTCTTGCTGAACTTCTTCTGGGACAAGTTAGTACATTTCTTATATTCAGTCTTAGCTGAATTATGATGTTGAGTCAGTTGCCTCTTTTTCAACAATATATGGGGTCTGATGTAATACTTTAATTATGTAGCCGCTCTTTCCCGGGGAGAATGCTGTGGGCCAACTGGTGGAAATTATTAAGGTACCACTTGATTATTTTGTTGTGCAAATGATGAAAATTGTCAAATAGTGCTGTGGTCTCATGTGCTTTGTCTTCCAGGTTCTTGGAACTCCAACTAGAGAGGAAATTCGTTGTATGAATCCCAACTATACTGATTTCAGATTTCCTCAAATAAAGGCACATCCATGGCACAAGGTACATTTTTTGGTTATAAGGGGGTTCTAATTTCTCAGGATGAAACTTCCTTTGCTGGTTCAAGGTTCCATACATTTTATTGTTTCCCATTTCTCTTCGTCTTTGTGCTATTGTTTTGGTTTTTGGTCGTATGATCTAACTGCTGTGGCGAGTTGCCTTAAGAAATTGTTCATTTCCCTAAGGGATGGGCAAATCAATAAACAATATAGTCCCAGAAATCGTGAATGCACGTACGTATAGTAATATACAATATGCTTAATTGGGCCACTGAGGTCTAGGAGTGAGATGGGCACAAATTAACAAAAACAAACATTTAAATAAGTTGTTTCTTTTTTTGCTCGATTTCACAGTTTTCCTAGTCTCTTTTTATTAATTGCTAATTTTGTGAAAGGATATATGAAAATTATTTAACATGGGCTTTGAGGATGTTGAAGCAAGCAAAATGTTCTAATCAATCAGTCTCATATATCTCTCTTATGATCTTCTGAGATTCAGCAGTAAGTCATCTTTAGTGCTAAGGCAGAGCTGTCTGTTGAAGGATTACAAATTGAAGTATGCCCAATTTTGAGTTAAAGGGCGAGGTTTTCTGGATCTTCAAGGTGTGGCTTGAGGAAAAGTTGCTGAAGTATACTAGGAAAAGAATGGAAGGTTGAGAAATAAAGAAATGCAGCATTTTGCATAACCGAGTTGTGAATCTGTTATTAGTGTTCAAGAAAAATAAAATAAAATAAATATTGCCAGAGGGGAAAAAGTGTGATGTTTCTCCATGCTTTGTGCTTTTTAGAATCTTGGTTACTGTTGCATTAGTTTTTATTTTTGTTTTTATCTTTTTTAGAACAATCATTTTTCTCCCTTGCTCACTGATTTCATCTGGCTTCTGAAGCATCTTTCAATGTTTCTTTATGCACAATCTGTTTTCTTACATTTTTTTTTTTTGGTGTGTAAATTTTGTTCACTTGCTTAATGTTGAAATTGTACCTTTCAGGTTTTTCACAAACGAATGCCACCAGAAGCAATAGACCTCGCCTCCCGGTTGCTGCAATATTCACCTAGTCTTCGTTGCACGGCTGTGAGTTTCTTTGCACTCTTCTTTTAAATATAATTGGTTATTTTTTCAATTTACAATGTAATGGTTTCAGCTGTATAACATGTGCTGTCTCTGATTCCAACATCTTTCGTTATGTATATTTCTTGCAGTTGGCCTGCTTCTGCACTTAGAGTTGCAGATATATTATTTGTCTGACCAGAATGCTTTTGACTGCAGCTAGAAGCTTGTGCCCATCCTTTCTTTGATGAGCTTCGGGAGCCTAATGTTCGACTGCCAAATGGTCACCCATTGCCACCTATATTCAACTTCAAACAGGAGGTATGCAGTGTGAATATATACTGTGCACTAGCATGTCCATACTTGGCTGAATTCCATTCTTTAGATTGATCAATGAATCTTTTTATGGATAGAAGAACCATTCTTGTGCAAAATAAATATGGAATCTTCCAACATCTTATATCAACTTTTTAAAAGTTGAGGTATTATGGAATAGATAACTTCTTTTACTGTGTAATAACCAAATTGACATCGTGGAATTCATTGTTTGATGTTTTATATGATGTCATATGCAAGCCGAGAATAATTTTCACGTGAACATTTCGTCATTATTTTAGTTGTGGTGCTAAGTGGTGCTGACTGGCATTATTATTGTTTTCCTTTTCTTTTTTTCTCTTCCGCTGTTATAGTTGTCTGGAGCTTCACCGGATCTCATCAACAAGCTTATTCCTGACCACATAAAAAGGCTCTTGGGCCTACAGTTTTTTGCATCGCCAGAGGGCATGACGTAAACTCGAGCAAGTTTTGCTGGTTAAACATTAATATGAGGTGGCTAAATCATCTCTAAAGCTTGGGTAGCCCCAGCAAAAGCAACTCCTGGGCTACAGGGATAAGTACACACAAAAAGGCAGCTATGTGGCTACTTCGCGTTATTTCTCTGTATCTTACTGTTTTCTGTTCGTTCTTCTTTTGCGCAACAAATCTCTCCTCCCCCCTCTTAAGCAGCACCCCCTGAAAAAGGGAAAGATCGTTTTGTATATGCTCAGTAGTAAACTAACGAGAAAGTTCCAGCAGACGAAATGCCAAGTGTATCAATAGTTATATCTTAAGTGTCCCAAAAGAAGCAGCCAAACGAGCAGTTGCTCAATCTTTGTTTTCTGTTCTCTTTTTGGTTTGATCTGCTTCTTCAGTATTTCCGCCTGGTGTTAAAAAGGCTGACTTCTCTAAATGTGAAAGAATGTTGTTGCATTGTGGCTAAGTGAAATGTATTTACTTGTTAATTTTCTACTATGTTTTCTTCCCACTGCAACCTGGCATGTTTGGCCTAGCTTAAGAATTTATTCGCTCTAGCTTTAATTTTGTTGTGAAGCCCGTTATTGTCATTATCAGTCACGTATTTCATTTATAATTCGCGACTCCAGTACGCCAATATTTGGAAAAGCTGCCTTAGCGCGCAAGATATTAACATGTTAGCACCTTTACGGGACTTTGTTATTGCATTGACATATAAGGTGGCTATTATCGGTAGAAAAATTTTAGAGAGACGTGAAAATGAGATATGAATAAGTGATATTGTATATGTGGTATATTTATGTTGAATAATAAAAAAATAATAACATTATCACTTAATAAATGTGTACTATATAAGAATATCACTTATTGATGTCACTTTTATATGTCTATGTAAAATTGTTCTTATTTTATCGGTATTACTGACAAAGAAAACAGTATTGTTAGTCAAATAAATACGGCGGTTTAAGACAATGAATGAAGCAAGCCAAGTAATTTGAAATGATTGTGTTGTTACTTTAATTATATTTTACCCTCTGCTTTTTATTGTTGGAGATTATAGATGCTTGACTACCAAAAAGTGGAATAATTCAACATTTTTATTCTTTTTATGTCTGCTAATTACTTTTGTAAATAATAAAATGGGAAAGTAAAATTGGGAATAATTACCGTACATATATAATACTATCTGTTTTGAATTAGAGATGTTGAAAATGTGAACGGGCCTAATAGGTGTTTTTCTATTTATATTCTATAATTAACGGCTAGTAATAATGATTCTATAAGTTATTATTAAGCATCAGGATGCCAAAAATCTTCAGGTGTTATAAAAGTGAAGAAATTAAAGATAAACTCTTAAGGAATATCTTGATCAGAAGGAAATTTTCACTTCTTCATTGATAATGAAAATGAAGCATACAACCCTTATTTATAGATTAATGAGAGGGCACAATGGTCAAAAAAATTCTTATATCATAATACAATAAACCACTTGCATTTACATTCATAATCCTCTTGCACATCTAACTTTGATAATCCACTTGTACTTTACTTCTAACTTGATAATCAACTTACTTGGTCCCTATTTGCCTATATTAGATAAGCCACTTGTACGTTATAATTCACCTGTATTTTGAATATGGTAAATTCGTTGTTTAAATAGTCATCCACACATATTCAACTTGCGAGAACAATTTGGGGATGAATTCACGTAACCATTCTAAGTTAGCAAAGAAAAAAAAAAGGAAAAAAAAAAGAGAGATTTCCAATGTAGAAATTCTCTAGAAGCGATCATGTAGCATAAGAATTTGGAGGGTGAAAATGAAAAGAGTAATGAGAAAGAGATGAAGTTCAAACAATCATTTTAAGTATTTTTTGATCTATTTCCCTCGGAAAACAATTCCAACCTCCCCTAGAATTTTGATTTCTATGGAATGGGAAAATATTTTTTCCCATCAGTTGTAAAGCAAATAACTTTATCTTTGAAGTAGATTTCCTAAAAGATCATATAATAAATAAAATATAAAAAACCGGTGGGTATCAGATCCGTTGTAGTCTAGTTGGTCAGGATACTCGGCTCTCACCCGAGAGACCCGGGTTCGAGTCCCGGCAACGGAATCTAACCCCTTTTGTTTAAAATAAAATTTTCAATTTTATTTTTTGCAGTTTTCTTTATTTCCTTAAGGATCCTACAAGCAACAAAAATGTTGCACAAGAGCAAGAAATAGGTTGAACCAGTTTCTCCAGGTTTTGGCTTCTCCGTTTCTTTTCATCTATAAAAGATTTGAAAGTGATCAACTAGGGATTGTTGAATTCATCTGTACCTCTCGTGTTTTCCAGCTTCTTCTTTCTATGCTTCTTTCTCCACACTTGAATTAAATAATCATCTCCCCTCTAAATATATGTTTAATAATGGTCTCATATATTGGAGATGCTCTCAAGTCATTCACGACTTGATTTCTTGGAGTTTCAAACTTTGAGCCATGCAGCATGATAGTATAGAAGTTGCATAATTTTCAAAATTCACTATAATTCACAAGTCATCATAACATAAAATCAAAAATTAAGTAATTATCTAATTAAGTAATTACCTTAGCATTGATGCATTGAACCTTGAACTGTATATGTATATGTTAATTTTGTATAGCTGCATTGCCGGGCAAATCTCCCTTGGCAGGGGAAGCACATTAAAATTATTCTACTTGCAGTAAGAAATAATTACAAGCTCCTGCCAGAGGAGTATTGCCCAGCAATGCGGTTACACATACCTTTGCTCGTTTGGTGTGAAGGACTCGACAGTAGTACTTCTTGATTACACTAATTATCTATCCCGCCTCGACTGCCAATGCTGAAGCTCAAATGCTCTATATATATAGGGTACCCTCCAAGAAGCTCTTCTTTTTCATGCAGAGAGTATATTCTGATTGAACCATTCTTTATGCCATTATAATATTTACCTGTGAAAAAGAAGCTGCCTTTGTACGAAAAGGTGAGTGTTTGAAACGGACCCCTATTGGTTTTTTTTTTTTTGGGCAGGAATTATATCAAAGAGACACGCGATGCAGCTGGTAAATTAAAGGCTCTGTTTCTTGGATTATATATGGCTCTTTAGTGTTCAAAGAGACGCAGAAAGTTGTGAGTATAAAAGGGGATTGAAAGTAGAGCATCTATTTCTATGGAGTCTGTCCTTCATCACTTTTTCCTTTGATTGATGAATATTTACGACTGAGAAGAAAACAAGGAAAAATAAAACAAAATTCCATAGCACATTCCTTAGAATCCATACGAATTTGGCTGTCATCCATAAGTGTTATATTGCTAAATGCGAATTGATCTTTACTGAATTACTGTGTATGTACTAAGTAAAATGTTGAAGAAATAATTCAAAGCTAGAGTTTTTTTTTTTTTAATTGGACCAAAAGCTTGAGTTTTTTAAATTAGAATATGTACATTTTCCAATTTCAGTCTCTACACAGAAGTTATGTAAACAAAATCAATATAAATATGTTGAAACAATAAAAATAATATCAAATGGCCTGATCTAAACATGATATCAGAGCAAGAAATCGTATCGGCCAATCAGGTGGTGTGTTGAAGATGTAGTAATAAATATATAATATAAAATGGTCCGATCTAACGGTTTTAACCTTTCAAAACGCGTGACTTCAAGAAAATCTTGTACATTGCGAACTACAAGTTTAATTCGAGTTGAATAATGATCCTTTAGCGCAAGAGACAGAGATTGCAGCATCGACACGTGGGGCTATATCAAATCAAATAATAAAAACCAGCAAAGTAAATCTGTAAAAAAGTAAGAAAAGATATTCCATAGGAGTTCCTCTTCGAACTGATACCTTGACCCCTGGTGAAAAGAAAAATTCCCCTGAAGAATGTCCCAGCAGCATATGCCATCAATATAATTAATTCATTGCTTCTCTGGAATATCCCAAAATTTGGTTCAGATCCAAGACATTTTCTTGTTTACTTTGCGAGAAAAATCGAGCATGCATGAATGCAAAGCAAAGAGTATGAGTTTAACTATGTGCATGGCAAGGAGGAAAAGCATGCAATAGACGTAAAAGAGAAATGTGGATGCCATATTAATGTTACTAAATTTATATACAAATCACTAATTAATAACAATGAAGTGGATCAGGAATGAATATACCATTATCGAGTATTTAATTTTAATTGTTGGAAAATTTTCATGAAAGTCACAGTTTGAAATTGCATAAGATGGTATAGAGAGGAAATCATACATCTTCCGATCTGGACGATTAATTATATCAGGTGTTTCTGATATGAATAAATAGTGACATGGGTTAGTTGCAAAAGGGGGAAACCCTCATTTTACACATGAACATCAATTCATGTGCCCAAAGAAAATAAATAAATAAATAAATAAAAAGAGAAAAAGGAAGACTCACAAATGAGTTCATACCATATGAACAAAAATACAAAATTAGTAGAATAGAGTGCATTCTTCATACAGGGAGACAATTACTGTGTCTAGAACGGATAGTTTTTTCATGTTGGTGAAACATGTCTCTATAAAATAAATGCAAAAGGACACGAACACTTTAAGGATTTGTTCTTTATATTTATGTATTTTTTCTAACTCTTTGGTTGGAGAGAGATTTTTATTTGAAGTGTGCAGCGAAAAAGCAGAGAGAGGGAAATCTAAAAAATTGTTGCTTATAAAGAATATATAAGTTTTATTTGTCGACAAATTTTGTAGTGGAAAATAACTCTAGAGAACAAAGTCCTAAGATAATCTCAAAAAAAGGGAGCAATTAACTCAGAATGTGCCTCGAATGCAATTTGAAATTGTTGTTATAAAGCGATCATTTCTCCTTCATGTCTAAAAATTCACAAATAATTTCTATTAATAAAAATAGAATATGGTCAAACTAAACACATTAACAAACACGTATACTATACAAATCTCGACCAATCATATACTCATAGAATCCTTTTTTAAACAAAAGTGAACACCCGCTAATCCACTGGCAAGAAGCTTTGGAGGTTAAAGCAACTTTAAAGTTAATCTATCAACAAACCAAAAAAATAAAATAAAATAACACTTTGACCTCGATGGAGACTTTTGTATATTGATTACTTTAGCTCGTGTTAACAAAACTACTCTTTCAAAACAAAGTTTTCATGTATTACAACTTATTCTCACAAAGAAGCACATGATTACTTAGTTCATGTAACTAATCAATAGTTTCATGAAACTAGCTAGGTAGCGGCTGGCTTTATTACGAAACTAATTTAATGATACGAGGGAACTGGATGGGCTATGTGGCAATAAGGGAGCAAGTGTAATTTGTTTATTGATCCATATAATTATCTATTAAAGGTTGATTTCACAAGAAAACTAACTACCGATTTTTCCATCAATCCATTGAAATGATATGATCGTTAGTTAATTAATTAAAAAGGAGTGATGTTATTTATTTAAATTGGAGATGATATACTAATTCAAATAAATACTACAGTAATTCATTATTCACATCTCGGGCGGGAGGTCTCAGGTTTGAATCATACCTCCCCGCATCCCCCTTTATATCAAACAAAATAGAGACCGGTCTCTAATTTAGATAAATAGTATTATTATTCATTAAAAAATGGCAAAAAGAACTCAAAGTACTAACAATTTCGAATTTAGCGATAACAAACGATCATTTTAACTTTCACAATTTGTCGACACCTTTCATGTATAAAATACTCGAAAGTTTCTGCCTCCAAGTTGGCCCTATCTCTCACAATGGTATCAACACATTTAGTTATTTATCTTCATGTAATGTTTTCCAAATTGCATATGTGGGTGTTTGTATGTATACTTAATAAACAAAAAAGGTTCCATTTGTGTTCAAACAATTTTAGAATTTTTTTTTGTGGCAAGTATTTCATCTGGAAAATCAAGCTTGACATTCGTATTATTAATTATTTATAAGTAGTGATCTCTACTTCTTTATTTTTATTTGGGTGCGTGTGATCTACCACTTAATAGTCAATAATAATGCCATTTCACTAGAAAAGAAAATACCATGCATGCGTCATATAATCCCCAAAGTTGGTATTATGCAAAGTGATTCGATATATACTTCATGTTCATGAGTCCCTAAGAATAAATTCTTGCACTCTTTAAAGCGGTCTCACATGACAAGTAGTGTTGTCATCTTGCAACATGTCATATGTAACTTTGTTGTGCTCTTCATAACACTTATTGATAGACAAATATCTCACATTGAAAAATATTAAATAAATAGTCAATATATATATATATATAAAGGGTTTGAATTACCCCCCTTAACTTATTAATCATTTAAAGTGGAATCTCAAGCCTTAAAAAGCCTTAACGCAGTGTCAGACCACAAATACTCCAATGAGTCAGCACGCGCCTGAGATTTTTCAACTACCCGCTGCCGTTTCTTCCTTATCGAGCATTGCTATCCTCACTCTTCTTTCTTCACAAGCATTGTGCTCTCCATCTCTTCTTCCTTCATGAGCAATGCGTTTCTTCTCTTTAAAAGTGGTGTTCCAACGAGCCACCACCTTGTAAAGACATATCATGAGGGACGAACATCCTGCATCGAGAAAATATTAAATAAATATATAGTCAATATATAAATTATTTAGACAACTCCCCTTAATGGGTTAACCATTTAAAGTGGAATCTCAAACCTTAACAACAATATAATGTCCCTCATTTGTTAGCTTGCTTTACTTTTGAAACAAAAAACCTATCTCAAGTCAAATAGGTTAATGAAGCATTAATCGTGTTACATAAGTTCATAATATCAAATTTTTTATGATCTCTGAAGCTCAAATTGGTAGTTAATAATCCACATATTATAATAATGCATTACCTAGTTTTGGGAATTGTGGGTAGAGATGTTGGAATGGGGAGAAATATATATATATATATATATTTTTTTAAGTAGGAAAATTTTTTTGTATAATATATACCTTGACTCAAACTAAATTTTCTTCATTACAGCCTGTATTTGAAGGGGGAAAAAATCTAATCGACCTGGAAGATGATTAATTTGAATGGGATGAATTGCCGGGCAAATCTCCTTTGGCAGTGAGTCCAAAAATTTCTGTCATTACCATGCATGGCATGGCATGGCATGGCATTTTGCAGGGCCACTGCCAAAGGAGTAATTGCCCAGTAATGCATCCTCATACCTCTGATCAACACTAATCAACCAAGAAATAATGCAAATGAGGAACGACGATAAAAAATGCTTTTATTCAGAAAAATGTGTAACTACTTATAATTTACCATCACGTATTGATGAACAGGGTCTCCAGCCTTGCAAACTATTTATAAGACTAGAAAAATTATACACTTCCCATGCAAAAAGGATATTTGAGGCATATTCTTGTCTTCGTTGGTCAGGAATCAAAATGGACCTTTTTTTTTTTTATTTAAATCTTAATTAATATATAAGAATGATTAAAATGCAGGTTAAAAATCACGTTGATTAGCTCCGATGGCATGCATCGTTGATCGTTCGATAATGGAGTAATATGAAGCTCAGAATAATTAACTGTTACTAGTTATAACATCTAAATCAGGCAAATTAAAATGGATTTCCTTTCAAGAAACTAATATTAGACAAGTTATATAAATGTTTGCTAGAAAGCCATAATGGGATTTTAGGAACAAAACTGCGTGGGGGCAGTGGGGGCATATGCCATTTCTTCCTTTCAGCATATCCAAATGGAGGTGCCAAACCTGAAAAAAGTGTACAAAGTTTTGGTTGGGTGCCAAACAAGAAAAGCGTAGAGCGTCTTTGGGTTTTTTTTTTTTTTTTCGAAAGAAAAGTGACAATGCTGGCTCCAAAGGAATCAACATTTCCAGAAGCTCTCTAGAAAAGTGGAGATCAATTAAACAGGTCTCCTACTCATACTCAATTTGAAATATATTCATTGACTGCTCTGTTCAATCAGTCAACCGGCAAAGCGCCTTAGCAAGTACAATATGTTCTTTTTGAGATTTAGACAATTGTTATGGCATAACATGATATTTTCATGTTATTACATGTTATTTCTTTGTGCTCCGTTCTCTTAACTGTGTTTCATGAAATTACATTCCTAGAGAAGCTAGAATATAGTTCGCCTTATCTGCTCTAGTAATTATTTGTCACTTGTTTGATTGTATTCTGAGTTTGTGGTCTCCGCACGATATGTGGTAGGTTAATTGTACGAAAGTATTTATTTGGAAAAAAAATGCATACAAACATGTTTTACAAGTCTTGCAAAGGGATGAATTCATTATTAATTCACTTTGTCAATTAATGAAAAAGAGCATTATTGAAATCCATGTTCTCCTTTTTGATTGTCCCAGTTATACTGCAGTCCTTCTAAGAACAGCTAACTTCTCCCTTACGGAGTGGAAAAGTACCACGTGACCCCCTGTTATTGGGGGATCAGGAGGCCCTAATTGTACAAAAGTATTTATTTGGAAAAAAAATGCATACAAACATGTTTTACAAGTCTTGCAAAGGGATGAATTCATTATTAATTCACTTTGTCAATTAATGAAAAAGAGCATTATTGAAATCCATGTTCTCCTTTTTGATTGTCCCAGTTATACTGCAGTCCTTCTAAGAACAGCTAACTTCTCCCTTACGGAGTGGAAAAGTACCACGTGACCCCCTGTTATTGGGGGATCAGGAGGCCCTAATTGTACAAAAGTATTTATTTGGAAAAAAAATGCATACAAACATGTTTTACAAGTCTTGCAAAGGGATGAATTCATTATTAATTCACTTTGTCAATTAATGAAAAAGAGCATTATTGAAATCCATGTTCTCCTTTTTGATTGTCCCAGTTATACTGCAGTCCTTCTAAGAACAGCTAACTTCTCCCTTACGGAGTGGAAAAGTACCACGTGACCCCCTGTTATTGGGGGATCAGGAGGCCCTAATTGTACAAAAGTATTTATTTGGAAAAAAAATGCATACAAACATGTTTTACAAGTCTTGCAAAGGGATGAATTCATTATTAATTCACTTTGTCAATTAATGAAAAAGAGCATTATTGAAATCCATGTTCTCCTTTTTGATTGTCCCAGTTATACTGCAGTCCTTCTAAGAACAGCTAACTTCTCCCTTACGGAGTGGAAAAGTACCACGTGACCCCCTGTTATTGGGGGATCAGGAGTCACGTGGTACTTTTCCACTCCGTAAGGGAAGGGTTAGCTCTTCTTAGAATTTTCTCCTTAGAATTTTTCAATTACACTGTCCTTTTTCAAATTGGGCAATTATATATTACCACCACGAAAATTATTATCAAACCACAATTTAAATCCACCACATAAATCTTATAATTTTAATTAGAACAACACAATGATTTTACAACTATAACCTACTTCTTTAGAAAAAAAAGTAATAAAGATGCATTATAATCAACAAAGTAGAATTATTTAAATTGGAATATTTAATAAATGAAATCGTAAATTGTTATGGAAACCATATTAAATTTTATTTTTCCAACACTTTTAATTGTTTTTTTCTTAATATATTTAGGGTAAATTTCACAAAAGGTCCCCAACCTTTACACTTTGGATCGCCTGGTTCTCTAACTTTTTTTAGCGGTATGAGTCATCAACCTTTTATAAATACGCACAAAAAGTCCCTACAAATGGAATCCATCTAAAATTTTATTAAATTAATGATAAAATTACCTTTATACCCTCATCATTTAAATTTAAAAAAAGAATTTAAAAATAAAAAAAAGGGAAAAAAAAAGCTAAAGGTAGGGGTTGACATTTCCGAAATGGCAACAAAATTTATTATCAATTCCTACAGCTAAAAGGGGGGAGTCTCACCCCTTTTTTCTACCATTTCCAGCAGTCTTTTAACTTCCGAAAACGGCAGATTAGGGAGATGGAGACTCCCCCTTCACTTAGGAAAATGGCAGTGAAGGGTAGTGAGGGGGATAGTCTCCCCCTTCTTCTGCTGTTTCCAGTAGATGGGGGGACCCCCCTTCCAGCTACCTGAGAAGGCAGCTTCCCCTCCCTTCACCTTAGCCTTTTTTTTCTTTTTTTTTTAAATTTAAATTTACACAATATTTGGCTACCAATTAAAAACACTTCGAATTTATCAATCAATTTAAATTTTAAATTTTAAACACATAGCAACACCGTATTTAATCACATATTTGATTTGACTTAAATTCTTACATCATTTTAATCATTACCTCCACATTGCATGATCAAATCTCAACACCTATACAAAATTTGAATTTTAAATCTATTTATAAATCTACCCATTTATAATTGGTTACCAAACAAAGCCTTAAATGATAAGGGTATAAACATAATTCGTTCAACAATTTAATGGAATTTTAAATGCATTATGTTAGTAAGGACCTTTTGTGAGTATTTATAAAAGGTTGATGACTTAGCATGTTAGAAAAAAAGACTAGGGACCTAGGCGATTCAAAGTGTAAATAGTGGGGACCTTTTGTGAAATTTACCCATATATTTGTGAAAAGTAGGAGTGTATCTTGGTGGGATGAGAATAATATTATCTTTATTAAATAAGGATATATGGGGGAAAAATTACATTTTCAATGAGTTTTCTTAGTCCATGTGATGGTAGCCGAATGTCATAAGAAGTTTACTCTCTCTCTTTACTAGAACCCAATTGATTTTCAAATAAAATGGTTAAGCTAGGATCTGATCTGATCATGACAAATACGGAAATAGTGGTATCCACACCCCCCTCCCCCGAGCAAGGGGTGGGTATTTTGCCGTTAGAAATCGGCCGAAACCGATAAAATGACGGTTTTATCGATTTTTGGAAACAAAAAAAAAAAATTACAAAATTTTGACTGTTCGATCTGAGAACTCAAAAAAAAAAAAAACGTAGAAATCGGGAAAAAAATGAACAGAACCAACAAGGGCATCCGTCAATTTCAATTTATGAAAATTCCAAAGCAACAAATATCGATTGGTTTCGGTTTGACCGGAAAACTAGACGGCACGCCCAGGCCAGAACGGCTATGTCGAGGATTGACGGTCTATGATAAGGATCAGACAATTAGTGATTAGTCAGTTACGTAAAATAATCAAAATTTTTGCCGGTAGTTACCAATTAAGCAAGACGAATTTTAAGAAATACACAGAAATAATACTAGCTTTAATTTTTTAAACTACACACGCACGGGCTGCCCGACAAGTTTCAAACTTTATTACTATTTGTTTTTTTGAATTCGTTTATAAAGTTGAATGGGTTCGCTCTGCTGCCATCCAGCGCGCATTTGGACATTAGCAATTTGCCAACAACATAACACTTCAAAATTTTAGTTCTTTAGTATTTGGGCATTTCATTTTACACGGACACCTACAGTAACTTTTATCTTGGATATGGACATTTATAATTAGACTTTACTGCAACATTTGGAAAAAGTTTAAAAATTAGAAACAAAAATTATTTAATGATGATATATCAGTTGTCGCATCAATTTATGGTCTGTACTATTGGGTTCAACTAGACCAGACTAGACTAGACATTAAAATTTTTCCGAGTTACATTTAGAAAACCTAAATTCAACTAATATCACAGATTTTAAGATATTTCTCACTGGTTAATTGGTTATCAAACTTTTGAGATTGCATGTGTCAACCGTGATTGTACGTGCTTACACACAAAAAAAAAAAAATTAAAATGTTCTTTCAATCTTCGTTTGCTCTGTCCCTGGTTGAATAGTACCTTTAAATAGATGATCACGTAAAAGTTAAGTCTGATTCGCAAATTGTTGGCTATTTTGGCTCAAATTCCATTTCCCCTTCCTCGTGTAAATTATGCACACAAAAAGTTTAATCGTGCACTCTAAAAATCTATACTTGTTTTATTTATTTATTTTTCTTAAATTGGACTGTGTCATTTGATTGGTTGTATATTGGTTTATGTAAAACTTAATACTTTTGCAGTAGTTAATGAGTCAAGCTGAGTAGTGATCAGGGTCGTATTCTGAGCTTCTATGTTTTGACTGTCAACATGAAGGAAATTACTAAGAAATTAGTATGGCCGGCGGCTTAGGCTCACCATGCATATTCATTCATGAATTCCAAATGGAAACTTCAAAATTGACTCGGCCGACCTAGCTTGACTCACGTGCACCTTTTCTTATGTACGTGTCATCTACTAGACTCGTGTCGGGATGATAAATTATCAGAATTAAAAAATTCTCACTTTGAAGAATTCTTGCTAGGGACACCACCCACATGTAACTAGTTTTTATGAAATTAGTGAATGGGAAGAAGCTATCGTGTATACCGGGTACTATCTCTATAGTAGAGATACCTGATATCTTTATATTAAAATAATCTTGAACAGCATGGTGACACATTTCTTAGAATAGCGAATACTTGAAATAGCAATGAGAAATTTTCAGTGCTTCCATTTCATAACCAAAATTTAGCATGTTAAAACCAATACAAGAATGACTTATTTATAAGATCATTAATGCCAAAAAAGTCAAATAATAAATAAAAAATCCTAAACATAAAAGGAACAAAAACTAATAAAATAATAGTACTAAAATCTCATTCGGAATAGGAAATATAATAAAAATCCTGTCATAATGACTTCATTACTCGATCACATTTCGTACAGTATCGGTTTTTTGATAAAAATAATAATAGTATAATGTTATAAATGGCGATGATGACAATTTAATTTTAAATTAAATATCTCCGTCCATTGGCACCTTAGATTGTGGTGCGTATATATAACCTCTATTATTAATTTCAAGGTACTCTGTTTTTAGTCCTCCTCTCTCAAGTACTTCTCCGGTTTTCCACTCATTACAACTTTAAAATGAATCGAAGAAACGTAATACTTTTAATGTTCTTGATCGGGCTTGCTTCTGTCGTGTCCCCTGCTATTGGTCGGAAGCTTTTGAACCCGCGACAACGTACAATCAAGAAGACTCTATTCACCGACGAAAGTGAGTTGTATTTGAATGTCCTTCCCAAGGGAAGAGTTTCACCTTCTAAGTCTTCAACCCACAACGGCCATTCCGAGACCATCGAAGAAAAGCTCATCTCCTGCCACCTCGCAGTCCCTGACCGGATTCTCGAGTCAGTTCCTAGCCCCGGGGAGGGCCACTAACCAGTTGTGTCACAATGGATTCTAATATGTACGTCTTAATGATCATAAATTTTGGATTCTTTTATCGGTGGGACGATGGAAAAATAATCTAGAAGGCCATTATATATTTCTTTTGTTTCAAGTCAACATATTTGTATTGTGCTAGAGTTTTATTTTCTTATTTAAGTCCTTGTTTATATCATAGGAATCGAGGTGAATTGGATTATAAAATTATGACATTGAAATGATTTTCAATTATTCCAATTATTCAGTATTTTTATGAATCAATGAATAGCTAAATGTCATTACAATTCGGGTATGCGTAGAATCAACATATTGTATTTGAACCCTTTCATTTGTTTACGTTTCTGCCTGCATCAATTACTATCAGAGCCCAATCTATGGTCCAAAAGGATACTGCTGACCTGACACATATGTGAGAATGATACGGTCCAAATCCGTTAAACGATCGACAAAAAACATGGTTACGTTACAGACCCAACAAATAGAGTTGTTGGAGATGACTACCCAGCTCGGCCTTAGAGACAAGGTTCTGGATTAAGATTCAAGGGCGAATCTTATCGACCCCCTGAGAGTGATGGAGGAATATTCCACAAGGTCCATTAATTATATGTTTCTTTTGTTTCAAGTCATCTTATTAATATAGTGCTAACGTTTTATTTTTCTCATTTAGATCTTTGTTTATACCATAGGAAGGGAAGTGAATATTTGATTATAAAATTATAACATTGAGATGGATCTCAATTATTCCAATATTTGGTATTCTGATGAATCAACGATAGTTGAAGGTCATTACAATATGGGTATTCAGAGAATTAGTGAATTGTGTTCGAACTCTCTCATTCGTTCACGCTTTCGCCTGGATCATGTTATCAATTAATTATTACTTATAAATTGTCGTCATGATCGTTAAACAGTAATTTTAAATAATTCTGTTTTCTGGGTAGATAATTTTTCAGCTTTAATTTTTGTTCTTCAATTCAATGTTTGTTCTTGGAAGATGGAAGGAATTATTCCAGTTTATTCTACGGTCTAAGAGTTACCAGCCTATTTTGTAACGATATCCAAAATCGATCAGTTTTGTCAAGAAAAGGTGCTCATTTTGAAAAAGTCCTTGCAAAATTGTCCATTTTTAGATAAAGTTTATTTCATTTATGCAACAATATTAAAAATCTCCTGAAAGTACAAAACTTTCCACCAAATGTGACATATATTGATGTACAGTACGAGTATTTCAAATTCACATGACATACTTGCTTACATGCAAGATGGAATAAGAGGTTTTGTAAAATCAATTCACAAAATTCTTATCTTTTAAAACAAAGTGGAAGCAACAACCATTTATCACTCTCGAGGCAATCATATTGAACAAAAATGCAAACTCATATCAAACAATGATTTTGAAGCAGATTACACTCGTCGACGGTTATATTAAGATGTAGTACATACATACATACATACATACATAGCTTTTGTTTAGAAGCATTCGGCCACAAATTCAAATAATCAAAATTTATGATATTTTTATAACTCTCCCTCGAACATTGTGTGTGATTTAGTTGAAATCGATCACCTATAAGACGCACGTGTGGTGGGTAATAATTGCGTGAGTTGTCCCATTCATGAATTATTCAATTATCACAAGTCAAGTGTAATTCTAACAGGATTCCTGCTATACGTCTAGCAAGTAATCAAAACTCGTGATTTAGTCCTCAATTTCACTCGTGATTTAGTCATCAATTTCTTCTTTCAATAAAATTTATTATTTATGGTTGGGACCATTTTCAATGTAACAATGTATGCAGTATACATGTTGCATAAGATGTAACATCCCGTAAAAATTCAACAATAAATTTAGTGACACGATAATTATTTTGACAATAAATGTGATGAATACGTGAATTTTTCTTTATTTATATTCCAAAACTAAAAGTTTATTATTCAACTAAATGCCTAAATTTAAGATATGACTATTAATTAATCAAATCACAAGAGAATGACTGAGGGTTAGACATGCAAGAATTACCACCTAAAAAGTTATTTGTAATTTTTATAAATAATAAACTTGTTAGTTTTGCCAAATATAAAAGACGCTTGGCAAATTTATAAATAATGAAATTGCTACTCTTGCCATGTTTTAAGGCACATATCACTTTTATAAATAATAAACTTTATAATTTTGCCAAGTGTATAGGACACTTGCTAGTTTTGTAATTGATAAATTTCAATGGTTATTTAAATACAATTAATTCCTAACTATTATAAATAGGAACGAAGGGTGTTCAATGTCCTCTAAGTATTCCCAACGCCCCAACCTATCCCCTCTTTGTCTAAATTCGTCTAACATTGGCAAGGGTGGAAGAACACAAATAAAAACTCACCAAATACTTATATCTCACTTGAAAAATGCTCCTTACCATATATACAATAATTATAACTTGAAAAATAGCCTTGATTGGGGAATAACGAGTATTTGAGAAATCTTTGGTAATTTTTGAGATGAGTAAACAATTCTTTGATTTCCTTTCTTTTGTTCATAAAGTTTTCACTAGATATGCATGGATTTTGATTAAAGTCTTTTATGAAATGAATATGAACTTTATGCATTGTTATGAAAAGAAAGATTGATTCTTTGCATTTGTATCACTAGTTAACGTTCTACCCGTTTTGCTTTGTTATGTGGTAGTATGACCATACTATGTAATCTTGGTTATTTTGGCTATGCTACGTGATTTTGGTCATTTTAAATCATTGAATCTTGTGCGCACTACGTGTAGTAGCTTAACTAGTGATAGAATCCTCTTGTACATATAACGGCTTTGAGCATTTAATGGTTTTCTCTTTTAAATGAAAGGTGAATCAAAATATTTAGTCATTCACTGAGTACTTTGTACTCACCACTCCTTCTATCTAACAACTCTCTAAGTGTTGAATTAACAAGTTTTGTGGCCGAATCGTACAAAAGATGGAGAAGACACATGTATGTGATAGAGATTCGGCCTTATGGCCAAGGTTTCGTTGTGGGTGACCGTAATAATTATTGTAAAGTTATAATGACATGATATTATGTATAATAATGTTTGACTTATATTTGTAAAGTCTCACCTTCAAATTTTGAACTAATATTTATTTCACAAATGCTTCCACTATCAATATTATGAGAAAATAAGGTAATAAATTTGGGAGGCGTGACATAAGATATATTGAAGTTACAGCTAAAAACTTTTTCAATATAATGATGTCTACGCTTATGTGACAAATTATTAATTTTTAGAAATAAGAAAGTGAAATTTTATGATCGGAGGAAAGTGAATAATAATAATAATAATAATAATAAGATTAATGCTCAACATTATTATGGGCAAAATTAACTTTAGACAGTGTTTGGTAAATGTGAAGGTAAATATGAAGTATTTAATTTAATATGCCACATTTGCATTTTTTGCCAATTATCAGAAAACATAGCATTAAAAATCCTCTATCTTTATAACTGCATGAAGAATTTTATTTGGATAAAAATGAACAAAAGGTTCTATAAAATAAAATTGGGTGGGATCTATTAGGATTTTGCAGAGAAATAGTTTGAGCAGCCATGTATAAGAGAAGTGAAAGGTAAAGGGTTTCAGAGAAAAGGGACGTTTAGTTGGGGAAGAAGAACTTTTGATGTGGAGTTACTAATTTGCCCCTCATTATATTCATTATTAATAATCAATGGTTGGTTATAGACTTGTAATTTGGTCCATTATAAAAGCATCTGTAATGAGATGTGTGGTGTAGAAGTGACGTGGAACATAGAGATAGAAAGAAGATGATTACTTTAATTAAATAAGAATATAAAGATGTGTAGGAAAAAAAGGAAAAATGAAAATCGGGAGAATGATATAAATTCAAAAATAATAATAAAATAACAGTAGAGAAAGTGAATGTCAAGGTGTTTGTGGACCTTTCACGGGACACGATAAAAGAAAATTGAGGAAAAAATAGTATAATAAATTAGAAAAAAATGATTAAAAGAGAATGAAAATAGATAAAGTTTCGAGAGATCTTTTTTTCTGTCTCTCCCCCCTCTCTCTTTGAATGAACCTAGTTCATAATCAAAGCCATTGGAGATGCTATAACGATTTCAGCAATTTGTCCTTTTAAAAGATAAATATTTGTACAATGCAATCTATAGATATTTTGTACAAAAGTTTTAGACGCATAAAAATAGCTTTCCTATATAATCATATCGGGCTCTTGTGTAAAGTTTAAGAACCAATAAAATTTATAAGTCCAATATGGCTATATAGAATTCACCCAAATCAAAGTGACAATAAACTTTTTTTTATACACAGTCTATATTTTGTAAAAAAAATGCTAATTTTGTATGTCGAAATCCATTATATTAGAAAAATCGGTTTTTGTGTAATTGTAAGTATTGTTATTGATGACGTCATCATCATCTTGTTTTGTTCGACTATAAACTTCGTCTAATGGAAAAATAATATTGTTAAAATTGAGGTTGTAATATTTTCTTATTCACTACTCATATAATTTGTGCATACCCATCGTCGGGTCTAGCTCGAGTCTAGCTATTAAAACAGATTAGACCTCTAAATTTAAAGTCAGACATCTAATCACATGATGTTAACTTACCCTAGCAAGTAAAATTATAAACATCCTCACATAAACGGCCGTCAACATCCTCACATAAATAGTTAACATTAGTTATTCTTGAATATAAACATATTATAATACATTGTAAAATTAACTTCATATAATAAACTCAAAAACCCAACTCATATTTGCCCCTTAAGTTTTCCCCTAGCTATGCATTATTTGGAAATAAGTTTTTTCTCTTTAATTTTTTTTCACTTGGGTTTTTCCCCTTGGCTTTTTAGCCTCAACATTGGAAATGTTCTAATCTACCATTTCATTTATTAAATATTCCACTTTAAATAATACCACCTCTATCCTAAAAAGATGATCCAATTTTCTTTTTTTGTCCATCTCAAAATACAATCTAGTTTCTTTTTTAAAAAGTAGTTGGAATATTAGCTCTCTTGCATACCCTTATTTAATGTATATGATTATCAAAAAATAGAATTTTTAATGTGAAATATATATATATATATAAGCAGAGTTTGTCTAACTCAATTTGATTGTCGGACACAATTAGAAATAATTTTCTCACTCATTATTTGGCTTCGTTAAAAAGCTAATTTGTTGATATTATTATTCTATTATTATACTATTTTTTTATTATTATACTTTTCTTTTTAATTATTTAATTTATTATTTTTATTTTGAAACTCTATCTACATATTAAATGTGTATTGTCGTGTCAAACATGTTACTTTGACAAATTTGTCCAAAGGGAAATATTTTCTTTGACTTTCTTGAGCATTTAAAAAAAAAATTATGACGTCACAAAATTAACGGACGACTTGAGAAAATGTGGAAATCCGAAAATTGATTGTAATCAGTTCAGAAGTATCATTAGTAGATGGGTTTTAATTAATCAGTTAACTCGATTTTCTTTATTAAATTTTTAGTGATTTAGAGTAGATGGTCAAGTAGATTGAGGAAGAATTAAATTGAAAAGGACAAGATTTTAATTTGATAATTTGGCCTTCAATCTTTGATTTGAGCTGATGAAACAATTCTAGAAGTAGAATGGTGACACAAACAAAACTCAAATGTATTATACTCTCTTCCTTAATAAAGTTTTCCTTGAATTCCTCTCTTCTTGTTGCGTCGATTAGTTAATGTACCCTATATCCTTTTGTAATAGACATGTTGCCAAAATTTTTTATTTTTTGGCTGTGTTGCACGAAACACAGCAACTTGTTTTGGTTGTCATAGACATGTTACTAATAATGATTGAATGTTACAGTATTGACCCAAAAAAAAACTCTTGTTACTCTGAGAGTTTCAATTTGTTATTTAATTTGAGTCTCAGAAAAAGTGAGTTTTTGATATGTCAAGTGTTCACTGTTCAGTACAAATTTCTTTTCCAATTATTGAGCACTTAGTATCTTTGAAGTATTAAAATTTTTCACAGCACACTTGTACTTCTTTCGTCCTACGAAGATTGTCCACTGTACTATTTTCATATATCTCACAATCATTAATTTAACCTCTCTTCCCTATTAACTTTTCTTCTCTATTTCTTAATAATTATAACTCTCATTTAACATAGGATAAAGATATCCTGTTAAATTAGGTGAATAAAATTGCACTCAACATTATTTGGTTTTGTAGGAGAACCAGAAATTGACTTTTGCACATCGGAAATGTCTTGTAAAGATAAAGTGATGAGACGTTTCAGCGCACTGCCAAATTTGGGTAGCCTAAAAATTCAAGATGTAGCATCATCCTCTTTATTTTTAGAAAGAGAAACTAAGAGCATGTTTGAAACTCATTATTTTTTTCTATTGTAATTTCATCTACTACTGAATTGACTGCTGATTTAAAAAATGTTCAATAGTCACAACACATTTTGAACTTTAATTAACAATGTGTTTGACAACTACACCAGATTATAATCTGTCACACGATATCATCTCATCGGTTTCACTTTTTTCAAAAAGTTAAAAAGCAAAAGTCAAGCCGTAATTATTTACTTTTTATAAAAAATAACCAATAAAATGATGTCACATCGAAAATTATAATTGAGATTATAACCTACATCCTAGCCAAACACTTTGTAAATCTCTACCAATCATTTCAACTCATTATAATTTGACTCTATAATGAGAATCAAACAAGTTCTAAGTTATATTTTATCGTTGAGGAGGATTTCGAATTTAGTTGAGGATTTCGAAGTTAGTTAACAAAATTATATTCTCCTTTACTTGTTTACTTACTGATGGACTTGGTGAGAGTGTCTTTTTGTCCTGCTATTGTTGTGATATATATATATATATCTTTTTGTCCATCATTGTTTTAAAATTCTTACAGACTATCGTTCAAAATATATCTTATAGAGTAAGTCACCCGATAAGTTATAAGGCGACAACAGAGAATAGTATTACTCATTAATTAATATGTTATGCGTATTTAGTGAGATATTTGTTTACCTTAAGACCATTGAAAGACCCTTCACGGTACTCTACACTAATATTTAGACTAATTAAGTTCGAAATTATTAACTATGTTCAGTTGTCACTTCTTTTGGTGTTTACCTTTTTACTGGTCCATTTCAAGACGGGTACTAACTCTTTAATGACATAAATGCCTCATCAATATTCAGTTCAACAGTTAACATATATTTTTAACATTTCATGACAAGTTTCTTTCCAAAGTCTTCTAGAAATTTTGTAACAAAACTACTCAATTTACGTGACGTGTATAAAATCACGCCACATGTACTTTAAATACATGTGGGCATCCATACTGCCACTTAAGGTGTACAAAACCTCCAAAAGGTTTTTGAAAATTTTTGTGTATACAATTTACAGGGTAGATATATGCTTAAGTTAAATAAACCAACCTTCCCCATAAGAAAAGAAGAAAAAGTAAAGTAAAAATAGTGTATAATAATAATGATCAATGCAATTTGATAAGTATATTTTATATATAAAATACTTCTCTTAACTTATTCAATTTTATGTGTAATTGGGTGGATTTCTACCTAATTTGTGTTAATATAGTTTATATAGGTGAAAAGCTCAAATTGGGGTGATATTAAATTTAAAAAAAAATGATTTTTGAACCAAATTGAGACTTTACATTTAAGATATAGCATCAAAGTGTGACGACTTGAGAGTTTGTGGTGAAAAGATCAATGTCAACAAGTTTGAGGACTAGATTGTACTTTGAGAGAACTTAAAAGAGACTATTTGGGTCGTATTTGAAGAGTTTGAGGACCTTTGTGAAGCACTCGAGTAGTTTTCAACTTGTATAAATGAAGAAAAAAACTAAAAATGACAATTACTGAAAGAAAAAGTCAAATCAGGGACTGAATTGCTCATGCTGAAAGTAGGGGGCGGGTGGACGCGGCAAGCAAACGCCCCCTACCCGCGGCCTAACCAATTTCTCTGTTGGGGGTGGGTAGGCCGCGGCAAGCAAACCATGCCCTACCTGCGGCCCATAGCACAAACACGTTTGACACATTTTTATGCCCGTCTTTTATACAATTGAGGGTTCTAAGGCCTCCCCAACTATAAAAAAACGAAAATTCATCTGTAAAGCGGATGATTCATTATAGAAAATCATTCTTGAGGGTTAGGAGATTGGAGAAAAGGGCTTGGAGATTGAAGTTGGGGGTTGCGTGAAGATTGAAGAACAGAGTTCTTCGTTTGGTGCAAACGTTTTCTTCATTATTCTTTGTCTTTTCTTTGTAAAAATCTAGTCATGTATTCAAACTCTACGAATGTTTATATTATGAATTTCTTTATTATGCGTAACTAATTTTCCTTGTTGAGACAATCGATGAAGTAATAAACATGTTTTGATTATGTTAATCACATTTATGACTCTAATTGTTATTGCATGTTTATTTTCTATTGTGATATGTAATTACCTTTTTTGAGCCTGATCAACTTGTAATTGTATTAGTGAATTCGTGAGGAGATCGAGAGGTAAGTCACCAATTCAGCACTTCAATAGAAAACATAAATTGCATAGAAGATAGAGATATACTTTTATGATTTGTGTGTCCACAAAAATGGTTTCTTGTTAATTAATGCACTCAACTAGGTTAAAATTCACATAGAGATATAGTGGGTTTACTTGGTTAGGTAGAATTGAATTTGCTCGAGCGAAGTTTTCAATTAAACTTGTGAAACTAGTTGTGAGTACGTGATGGTGAATTGTCACGAATGAGATTGTATAATTGAAACACCTATTTTTTGTGAATTTGTGAGTCTCAACGCTTTCATTCATATATTTTCTAGCCCATTAATTTGAGTTGCTTCCTAGATTAAAATAGAAGAATATTTAATTTTTAGTTTAAATAATCTCATTATTCTTTTATAAACTTTTAATTTCCTTATTCAATTAGTGTGAAATTGATTCAAGTGAAATATGTAACAACTTTCCCTATGAGATCGACATTTAAAACTCATCTAGTCACATACTACTTAAACGATATCGTGCACTTGCGATTTCGCCTATCAACAATATTGTCCTCTAGGCCTTCTATGGAGATTCTCGTTTTCCATCATCAGAAGTCTTAATGTTCCGATGCCCCTACCGGCTAGGACCTGACAGTGGAGGCCTGCGTTTCGCTAGGAAATGATAAGTAGCCAACTTACCTAATTCTGTATTTGGTTCATCAACTTGCTTGGTAGTTTCCGCAATCTTAGGCCACCTGCGCCCACCAATATCGGTCGCATTCGACCCCATAATGTACTTAGGAAGAAAACAAACATTACACTTATCATGTAGGATCTCATTATAGGAAAATTCATATACTTGAGTAAACTTAGAGTTAGTTTAATGCTCTTTATTTGTCAAAATGTGGAGAATTTATAATGAGGAGAGATGTATAATGTATATTGAGAATGTAAAAATATTTAAAATATGTAGTTGTAATTGAATAATTATTAAATCAAATGTCAAATTAATAGTATGTAAAATTATAAATTGGTAAAATAAAGATCATCAAATAATCTCTTAACTTGAGAGTGCATTTTCGTGACTTCAAGGATGCATTTATATAGGAGATCATGAAAATATAAACATATAAATGTAATGGTTTAAAACCTATCAAGAAAGCACAAAATTGTATGTCCCACATTGAAGCGTATATATATTTGAATTTGATCTTTCGCTCAAGAGATCATCACTACATATATGAAACTATAATTGAGGGACTTGATCAATCTCGTCATAGTGTGCATTAGCATCTAAAGTTTTCGAGTAAGTCATAATTTTGTTACGTTTTCTACTGCATTTGACTTGAGAGATAACGGTGTTCTTACAAAGAGAAATTCTAGGGGGACATGAAAATGGGACATTCTTAAGTGACATTCTTATATGTCACACTTGTATTGAATGATGAAAAAGTAGTTATGTCATTATCACCCAATAAATATATGCCACATGAGAATGTCACATAATAATGTCCCATTTTCATGTCCCTCTAGAATTACTCTCTTACAAATATTTGTCCTACTATTTAGTGGCTATTTGATTCTCATTATTCACATGAACTTATCATGAGAAATTATAATGAGATGAAATAAATGGTATAAATTTAATGAAAGTTTAAAATTTATAATTATAATTATACAGTTATAAATCAGTAATGGATAAAATTATAATTTATTTTGAAAAAGAGGATCAAACACCCTCTAAGACTTGAGACAGAAATAAGTTGAAAGGATATTTAATAATCACTGTGAAAGATACAAATCTCACGTGTACTTTCAGAAGGAAATAAAAAAGATAGATAATTGGCAATGAACAACGTGCATGGTAGGGCAATATATATATATATATATATATTAATACAAGTGCAATATATTAATTCACTAGTGCGTGTCTCCATCTTGATTATTTTTCTAAGCTGCCTAAGTTGAATATAACCCAATGTCTAGTCTTTACATCCCTTTTTAAACCCACTAAACAATGCTGTAAAAATTTAAAAAAAAAAAAAGTTGTACTTTTTGAAATATTTTACAAAAGAATTGAGATTATATATTTGTTAATTCTAAAGTCAAACAAGATGTATTTTCAATGCAGTTGTGACATATTTTGTTGAAATTTTTTACTCAAAGATTTTGTTATATTATTTCATTTGTTGAAATTAATAATATTTAAATGTGTCGTCCATATCTATCTACCTATTTTCAAGATTGTGGAGGCAATAGGGATGGCGTGCGTGTACAATCCCCATTTCTTTTTAAGCCACTTCAATAGCCATGATGATTAGGACGCTTTTCTTGAGAGGGAACATATGTTTAGTAGCAATTTAAAAATCAATTCTATTTATCTATTAATTTAAATTTTAAATTTCAGACACATGACAATATTGTATTTAATTATATATTTGATGTGATGTGAACTTTCACATCATTTTAATCGTTACATTTAAACGACACAACTAAATCTCGACACCTATGTAAAATTTGAATATTAAATTCACTTTTTTATAAATGCTTACCAAATAAAGTGATTAACAGGTATACGAAGATACATGGGTCTGGTTTTTCATCTCGATATTATTAAACTGGAGAATCAAAATAATTGATATTTTCTGTTTAAATTTATTAGTGGACGGGATAGACAACAAGAAGTCACTTCAAGGAAATGGAAAGTTTTTGCACATGAGAAGGAAAGGCCCCGTGAAATAAAAAAGAAGCGCACGAATTTTGAATTAAGAATGGAGAGCGAGATTACAATATATATATATATATTTAAATTTAATGAACATATAAAGTCAATTATATCGTAGGTTAGAGTTCTTTTCTGCTTCACGCACTAGAAATATGCATTAACGAACGAACTGTTTTTAATCTATAATATAATGGGAAATGATTAACTGATCAGACTAATTAATAATCGTATATGCATGTTGATGCTTGACATCATGGTTGACATCTGCTTACGTGTCAAGTGAATTGGAAAAATGATTTGTTTGCCAACCGATTAAAATTGTGTTAAATTTATCAACCAATTGCATTAAATTTTAAATTTTAGATACATAGTGACATCACAATTAACCATATATTTGATGTGACGTGAATTCTCACATTATTTTAATCATTACTTCTACATAACACAATCAAATATTAACACCTATACAAAATTTGAATTTTAAATACATTTAAATTCCTACCTTCTTCTAAATGGTTACCAAACAAAGCCTAACAATCATTATTTACAAATACAATACATATATTCTATTGATAAATATGAGCGAACGAAGTAGTCAGTGGTCACGAGTGGCTTTTGCCTATGAAAATAGTGGTGTCATATGGAGTCCATCTCTCATGAACAAATTTCGCGGAAATGATTCAAAATTGATCAAAAAGATCCTTTAGAAAATGCAAGACGTTGACTTCTGCGAGTCAGGTGAATATTTTGTCGTGGATGTCATATGTTTATCTCGTAAGAGCAAGATTAATGTTGAGAAAAAACTATCTCGTAAGAGTAAGATTAATATTGAGAAAGAACCAAAGGGAAAAATTAAGGGGAAAAAATATATTTCCAAATAATGTATATAGGGAAAAAGTAGGGGGATATGAATTAGATACGTAACGGTATTTTATTAGATTAGGAGGGAAGTAAGAGTGAGGGAAAATAATATTTTATTAGATTGTGGGGGAATGTAAGGGGGTGAAAAAAACCTAAATGAGGGACCAACATTTAGGTTTTTACTCCTCCAAAATAAGTTTTCCCCCTTCTATTTTGACACACTATTTGGGTTGCTGGGGGGAAAACCCAAAATTTGGATTTTTCTCCCAACACTAATTGTGCTATAATAATGCTCAAATTCTATTTTTCAGATCAAGATATTCAAATATATAACACGAGACTGATCGTTTTGTTCTATTCAAATTTTGGACAACAGAGCCTCGGGCCAACATGAAATGGGCATTCATTTTTAGACAACTGTATTTTTGAATGATCCAAACATGTACACCCGACCAAATATATAGTGTTAAAATTTGGCAAGGCACATTATGGCAGGATCAGTCACCCGGGCAAACAACCCACCTCGAAGAACAATTGTGCTATGCCCCCATCCCTATTGAGTGAAAGAGCTGCCTAGTGATCCTGGGTTGCGGCACGTCCAGTCGTTAACTCCTCACTCTGCTGTCTCAAGAATGAGTAATGTTGACCCATGGATGGATACAATGAGGATGGTAATATACTTGTCTCCAAGCAACCAAAAAACTGCAGTGTATAAAATAACTTGAATGATTTTTGTCCTCCTTATTAACTTGAATGATTTTTGTCCCAGTCGATAATTGAATCACAAGTCCTGCTGTCATAGTGGGTGTAATCCCTAGTTCCATGAGAGTTCCTCGATTTGAAGCCATAATAGCACGGACCTGGTAGAAAGGGTCAGTGCCGGTTGCAGAATACAAGCCATAAAGAGGAAGATGTCTGCACACCAGAAAGCTGAAATGCGAAATTACAGTATAGATGACCTTTTCTCGTAAAGGAACCTTCCGTTTAGCACTCTCAACTTCTGGAACAATCCGCACGAATGGACAAGTTTCAGCTGTCGAAATTCTCCATCCATATATTTTTTTTTTAAACACAAAATGGATTGAACTTCTCTGGCTTGCATTGAAATTGTGAAAACCCAATATCAAATATCTGAAATCCCCATTTCATGTCAAAAAGAGATCTTCGTTGTGAATTTAATGATCAATCACTTATTACAGATTATGAATTGTGGATTGTACTAGTTTTGGAAGCTAAAGCAGAGAGATATCAAGAGGGGAATTGAGGGATGGTTTTTAGCTTCCCCAAATCAAAATTATTACTCAGTAACTGAGAAACATCAATTATTCCATAATATGCATTATAAACTGGACAAGCGATCAGATTTAGAACAAAAATAAAATCAGATTGCAACCTAGAAATCGATTTCATCACTCGCAACTTCTACAAAATTTCCTCATTCTCATTGTTATTAATAAAGCCCCTACATAACATACATATATTCAAAAAGAAATTTCAACTTACCAAGTTAGTCACCAGACACAAAATCACACAAAAAACACATCAATTCACTTATTCACAATGATCATAACATAAATCCCGCACAATGTAACATTGCCTGAAGAGATTCTTTTACTCATCAAACATATTATATATGCGTACTGTTACAATACAGTTTATAATTGTACATATGAGAGAGAACCAAAAAAGAAAAAAAAGAACATATCTAGTATGTGGGAAAAATAATAAGAGAGAAAACTCAAAGTGAAAAATCAAGAGAGAAACCTATCTGAAAAATGGAGAAAAGTTCAAAGGTGGAAAAACCTATTTCCAAGGTCCAATTAAAAAAATTAAAAAAAAAAAAAAAAAGGAAAGAAAGAAAGAAAGTGTCAAATTGCCCCCCCATTCCTCCTTGGCATTATAATTGGTTCAAGGGAGGAAAATGATCATTCTCACATGCTTGAAGTTGGACAAAGGGAAACAACCCATATTTGTGGGTTTTCCTCCCCACACATATGCTCTAATAAATAAATATATATTATATACAGAAAAAATAAGATTATTTATTTATTTTTTATTTTTTTTAAAGCTTGCAAAGGGTTAGCCTTTTGAAAAATATATATACACCGCTATAGTGATTTCATCAACATCAAAATTTTCACAGAGTGTAGAGAAATCTCAGAATGAGAGTAATCAAAGTTCACTTATAGGCTCTGATTTGAGACAAGGGGTGCACATGAAACAAAAATCAAGGTTGATTTTTCTCAAACAAAAACCAAGATCGAATTTTCAATATACAATTTCGACATCAAAATAAACCCATATTGGTTTTCGTGGGACAAAGGAAAAAATGAGATTCCTTTTCTTTAAAAATCTTTGTGCTACAAAACTTTAGAAGCAAAAAAATATACTAGATTTTCCTATTAATTATTGGGTACAAGAATGTTAAAATCAGAAACAGTCCACTCTGCCACTTGATTGGGGTCTTTGTATATTTCAGTCCCCACATCTACAGACGTCCATTGCCTCCTAGCTGGTGGACTCTCCGGATCCTACAAAGTCAAACATCTCGTCAATTGTACTATCCAGTTTTCAGTAGTAAGAATAATCCACTCGAAAAGTTTGAAACCTGATAGAAGTAGAGTGATTGCGATAGTCTCCCAACGTCGAGTTCCCACATCCTCGGATCACCTATCCACCCGTCCCCCTTCCTCGCCGGGTATCCATAGTCGGCCCAAACGGGGTGCGGCAATAATTGGAGTATCTCCTGAGGCTGAGGATTGCTATATGGATCGCACACGATATTAGGCTCCTCGGCAAATGCCGCATTGCCCGGGGAACAGTACATGTGGTACGCCTCGTATGGGAAACGAGCCACATCGGTACGATGAACACGAGTCCCATTAGGGAAAGTGTGGGATGGGGGACACAATTTGACGTCGTTTGACCTGCACCAAGAAGGCGTTTCCGGGTTTAGTATCATTTCGCTGTACCGAGTTACATCTGACGTAACGTCTCCATCGCACGGTTGGCCATTGTTTTTCCAACAGCTCCCCATGTCCATTAGGTAAAATTGGCTGCTGGAACCACCCCCTCTTATCACATTTAAGGTGAATTTCACTATGAAATTGGGTGACTCTGGAATCTGCATCAACAATTTTATGCGTCAATCAAGAAAAATAAACGAGTTTGTCCTGATATCTAGCAAGAAAAGCTCGGGATAAACCTTAATATTGTGTCATTTATCGATGCATTGAGGCAAATCAAAGATGTTTTAGAAATGTAAAATTGATACCAAAAAAGTAACAAAATCACTCAATCGAAAGGAAGAATTTACTCACAATTTTTAGCATTCCTCTCGTAGGATAATGGTATCCACCAGAAAATCCGGCAGTGGCATCTGCTCTTAAGTAAAGCATCAACCAGGGGTACTTCAAAGAAGTCTTCAAAACATGGTGAAAGATCCAACTTCCTTTTCCAATTTCCTTCTCCCAAGTTACCGAATAATACGAAATATCTCCACTAAGTTCGGGATTCAGATCCCACGACCCGTAAAATGATCCCTTAAGCATCGTTTGACTAGGACCTTGTAAGGTTGTGTAGTTGTGATAAATCAATGGTTGGTTCATGCAGCCTTTCCCAAAACAGGGAAACCGGCTATCAGGACCGTAAGGACCTATCTTAAGGCCGTTTTTCGGGCACTTTGCTGCATAAGTGTCCATGTTACCATTCTTAAGCATGATCATCCAAAATTGCCAGGGATTTGATGTGTCTTCAACTTCACATTTACTGCCCAGATAAAGTTCTTTCTCTGCTGCATAAAGGTCCACATTGTTAAATGCCTCTGGTTGCCCTCCAAGAAATGGTTGTCCTAACCCTAGCCTATTCTCTTCTTCTGTAACTCTATGAACCAGCATGTATGGCAGCAAATTGCAGGGTGAGCAGTTATTTTCCCCTAAAGAAAAACAGAAGAATATCACTAGAGAACTTTGAAAGTTTAATAAACCAAACAATATCAAAAAGAAAATGAAAACTTACCTGATTGAGGAGAAGCTTTATATATGTCGAAGCAATCTGCAGCTCTTGGACTGCCCATATTAGGAGCTTCTTCTCCAACCTCATTGCATTGATTCCATGATTCTATTGCCAATCTCAGTCCATCCCTTCTCATCCCAGGATCTCCAACTGCCGGTACATACTCGTTTTGACAAGTTACACACATGAGTCCATACAAAGACGCAATAGCCACAAGAAGGGATCTCAAAATGGGTCGTGAAAATTGTCTTGGTGCCATCGAGAAATCGAGTATTCATCTACTGCCCCTTCTTTAGTTTTCCATAAATTTTGTTGGATACTCTTTATCAAGAATAAGTTAGTAATGCACTTTCCATTATAACTGGTAAAGAATAGCAACATGGAATTGGTTGTTGGTACTGATATTTCTCATAAATGGTTGGTTGTAACCATAAAATAAGAACAAGAATAGCAGTTTGAATTAAAAGTAGTATCCAAAAGAAACCGTTTACCAAATGGTCTCGTTGAAAATGATCGACTTCAATGTGCATTTATCTTGGACTCGACTATTTTCAATATGCTAAGGATTTAGTCGCTTTAGATCTACCAGTAAACCTATACCAACGATAACGAATATAATAATTCATTGTAAGCTACTTCAAGTTGATCAAGAAGAAGTCTTATTAGTTTGTTATTACGGGTATCAACCTAGTCGATGTGCCAAGTTGAAAGAAAAGGATAAAGAGAAAGTGGAAGGATGGATTTTTAGAAATTGACATTCTTGTAATTCAAGTAATGCATAAATGAAGCCACAAGTAAGAGAAAGTCAAAAGAAATGGGCTATGTATTCAAAGCTTCAAGTTACAAATATTCTTCTGTAGAAACTAGAAAGGGGCCTGAGCCCCTCCTTTCTAGTTTTGGTGGTTTAAGAAAAAGCTATATCTTGTTAAATGTACCCAGCAAATGAACTTTATACCTAACCAATTTATGAGATTCAAACACAAGAATTGTGGGTTGTAAAGCAACAACATGGGCTACCTTGAATTAGCTTGTTATCTGCACACATGTGACCAGATTTTCATTTTGTTTTTTCAGAAAAAAAGGAACCAAAATTTTAAGATTTTGATTCCCTCGCCAACATGGTACAGTTCTACATGCAAACCAACTTGGGCTTCATTTTCCAATAAACGTATCAGTCTAACCTAGCTCGTAAAATGAGCACTTTTACTGATTTTCTTGTAAGGTAAAAGTGGAAACTAGTGCTATTATGTAAATCAACTTGCCTCGTGGCGGTCTATTGATGCTTAAATCAGTTTCTTAATTTATCCTAGTCTTTAAAACTATAAGTCATTGTATTTTTTAAATTTTATACTAAGTTTTGCTTTGTGTTCATTTTTAGGTTCAAGCTCACAGCTCAGACAATAGTTTTGCTTTGTGTTCATTTTTAGGTTCAAGCTCACAGCTCAGACAAATTACAGAAGAGAAGATGAGAGGAGAAAACAACAAATTTGCAAAGTTTTGAAGAATTTGGGGACCAATGTGTATATATTCAAAAGTTAAAAAACTTGATATGCAAATATGGAAGGACCTAAAATACCAGAAAAGTAAGACGAAAAAAGGCATGCAGAAGGGTAAAAGATAAAACTAACAAACGTTTGGGCGAGTTGATGCAAAGTTTTCTCTTACCACACAGTATACCGTTTAGGAGCTACTTATTAGAAGTTAAAAGACATTTTAGAAATCTCTTTTCCCAATATTCTCTCTCTCTCTCGGAAAACGCACAGGTAGAACTAATAAATTATAGCAAAGAGTTACAGTCCAACCAAAGTGAAGATATACCACATATGATACCCATGGGTGGCCCTGAGGGTGTGTAGATAGTGTAATCATACAGGGCCTCATCATCTAAGGAACACTATAATTTTTATTTTTACTTAATATTTGAAAATCTTTTAGAACGTCCTTTGTTAAAAAAATATGTATTATTTTGATACCAATTTTTTAAAAAGTTTAATAAAAGTTATTGTACTAAGAATTAAAACGTATTTTATTATTTTAAAAATTTAAACAAGACATACTTTTGAAACTTAAATTTGCCGTTATCCATTGGGGAAAAAATTAAAAAAGGCTAATCATACCATAAAACCAACAAATTAATAAGAAAAGAAGGCACCATAATGAAAATGATCGTTTTTAATGTGAAATACTATGATTAAAGTAAGATTTATTTATTTTTATTTAATGTAGCCCTAATTTAATTGAAGAGGGCACTATTTTCTGTTATGGTACATGACACCCAAATTCTCATGGTCAGCCCTGACGGTAGCATAAGACTTAAGAGGCCGGCTCATGAGCCACCTTATTCCCCTTCTCAAGAAATAAAACAACAAGAACCATTGCTCAACAGACCTTCGAAAGAAGTTCTAGAATTTCATGTAACAGTACTCTATTTCGTGCATTTTATTATTTCGTTTCTGTTAGCATTCGAGGGTTTTGGAAGTAAAAGTGATCGATAATTATCAGCTAACTAATTAGTACGATAATAACTTTTAGCATGATATTAATCGGCATTACCCATTCTTCTTGTCAAAGATTCACATTCTTTGGAGAGCTTCGATTAGAATTCAGCTAGCTAGTTGGTAAGATGATAGCTTCAAACCCAATTTCCATAGTAGCTATCAACATTGAATTTGAATTTGATTGACGGGAAAAGAGAGATTTAAATTTATAGAAAACATATTCCACTCGTAGTAGTTTATTTTTCAAACTTCAAAGGAGAGGAGTGTCCAGTTTCTTCCCTTTCTTAATTTTATTTTATCATTTATTATTATATTTTGACAAAAGCACAGCTTCAAAATAACTAAAGTGGAGTCTTCAAAGACCAAAGAAATTGTCTTTCCAAAAAGTTTTCTTCTTTATTGTTCTAGATACCATTAGCCTAGGGATAAATAAAATAATTCATCATTAATGCTCTTTTGATCCAAAAATTAATCATTTCAATTTAAGCTCCTCAGTTTAAACTTTAAACTTTGTTCCATAATAATGCTGGGACAGTTTATGAATTCTTTCGGAAGTAAAATAAATATTTTGTTGAGGTCCTAAAGAATTTTCTTGGCTCAAATATTGTTAGTACAAACTTGTCCGTTAGTGATTCAAATGATAAATGTGTTTAAGGTTGCTTTAGTTGCAATTGCTGTTCACCAATTTTTCGTGATCGCTCTCTTATCATAGCAGACCGACTGACTTCTTTGACCTTTTAAAGTTAGACAATCATCCTCTCATACAATTTTCTATTATTGACCAGTTATTTGATCGATAAATAAGAGATAACATAAACGGCTTATAGACTATGTAATGTGATTCTTTTAATAACTCTCATCTTAAACATTCCCCTAGGAGGAAAATAAGTTTTTAAGATACTCAGACACGCGACTATCCAATAGCCATAACAAACACGTTTCCAACTTTCTCTAACATGAAAAGAATTGAGGATTTGGTCCCCTCAACTAAGAACAGCCATTCTACAAAGCAAGAAGTACAAACTAGAAAGTGCGTTTTATGTGGTCGCAATATTTAAGGCGGGATTTTCCTTTGAATTAATAATAAAAATAGTTTGAAGTGACAAAATAATAACAGCCTTCCTACCCCAACTGTTTCCTGCTGGCTGCCCTACCCCCATTATTCTTCTGCATTTTCCTCTGCATTTTCCTTTCCTACAACCTCAAAATCTCAGAAAAAAGAAAATACTTCAATCCTTAGATTCAGATTCTTTAGGAAACATGAAGTGGGGGAGACACAGATTTGCATCTTCTTCATTTCATCAGTCTTTACTGACTCGGGTGCTTCCGGTTTCTTGGCTTTCCAAGTTGAAGCAGAAGGCTACATCGCAACGATGAAGCAGAATGGGAATATGAAGTTTTCAGCTCAGAATTCGTTGTTGGATGCGAGTTGGAGAGAGGGACGATTTTATTATGTGGATAATGACGATTACTGGAGGCTTTCGTTTGGTGATGATAGAGCTAGGAGGAGTACAGGTGACATCAACTCCTCTAGGTATGGTGTTGATGCGCTTGAACTTGATCGGGTTATGGGGTCGAGTTTTGCGAGCTTGGACTTGGAAGAAATGGAAACGATGAGACTAGAAGGGAACCAAAATTTTGATGACACAGTTTCGGACATTCAGAAGATGAAAAAGAAGGAATATAAGAAGGGAACTTTGCAAGGAAATGATGCATCAAAAACCAATGAGACCCTTAGGGAAGGAGGAAATATGAACGCTGAAAATTCAAGAAAATTTAGTCTACAAGAGTTAAAGAGAAGATCAAATAAAGATGAAGAGGAAAATGTATTAGAGACGAAAACAGAGAAGACTGTTCAAGCAAAGAACAAAACCTTCAAGAGGGCAGCAGCTTCTAATACGAGAAAGCAAGGCAATTTTTCTTCCCCGAACTCTGCAATAAGAATGGCCGAGGAAGATTGCGAGTTCAAAGCTCTAAATTTTGAGGTAACCAATGCAACTTCTGGAAAAATATTAACTTCAGATTTGTGGAAACTGAAAGATGAGAACAGTGCTAAAGATATTACACTCGAATGTGAATCGCAGAGGGAGTCCATATACATAACTAGTGAACCACATATTATCAGAAAAACAAAGAAAAAAGGCAGACTTAAAGAGCATTCCCCAAGAACAGAATGCAATATTCAAACTTCTGAAGATGCGAATGAAGCAAAAATGAAGATCAGAAGAGAGACAAAGGACAAACCGATTGCTTGCAACACAATTTTTGACAGCTTTGCTGTGGTCAAGAGTTCATTTAATCCACAGTCAGACTTCAGAGATTCGATGATGGAGATGATTACTGAGAAAGATATCAGACAGCCAGATGAGCTTGAAGAACTCCTAACTTGTTATCTAACATTCAATTGCAATGAATACCATGATCTGATCATCAAAGTTTTCCAGCAGGTCTGGTTTGAGCTGAAGTGCTGAACCACCAGTACTTAGTACTTACAATCATCCTGATATAGAAATACATAATAGTCTGTTATTTTGACAGTTAGATAAGTAATAATTTACTGGATCACGGCCCACAGTAGGTAGGTATTAACATGCTTACTGTGGGTAGGTGATCAAGACCGCTAAATTAGAATTATATTTCTAGTACTTTCAAGAAAGGTTATTACTCTAATAATTTACAATGGCAATTGGTACTGAAGAATCTACTGAAATTACTCAAATATAAGACAGTAAGTTACCGTAATTTGTTCGCAAGTGTCCCTATTGTGACAGAAAATTTCAACAGCATTACTTGCTCCTTTGTCTGCATCTGCATTCCAAAACTAGCTATATTCTATCTGATTGAAGAAATCAGACTGTGCACAAGAGAGCATGTTAAAAATACACAAATGTGTCGTCTCTCTAATGTCTCAAGCTTTTGAATGTGGTGATTCAACTATTACTCCTTCCCCAGCTAAGAACTCGTGAAAAATACCATTGACTTCTATCATACTGCAACCGGGCTCTTTATGTAATCCCTTTTCCCTCATCATCGTCCTCATGTCCATAACATCAGTCCATCTCCCCAAAGAGGCATGATAATTTGACAACTGAACATAACTGGCACTGTCATCGGGATCTAGCTCTAGAAGTTTCTGACCAACGTATTCTGCCAATTCAAGATCCCCGTGATTCCTACAAGCAGCCAAAAGAGACTGCCAAACCATTGGAGTTTCCCTAACCGTTGATTTCTCCAGAAGTTCTTTGGCCTCATTTAACATACCACATCGACCAAATAAGTCCACCAGACACCCATAATGCTCAATAGCAGGTTGAATTCCATAAACACGAACCATGTTCTCAAACATCATAAGACCCTCATTCAATAAGCCTGCACGACTGCAAGCTGAGAGTGCACTTACAAAAGTAATCTCATTAGGCGTAAAACCACTAGAAACCATTTCACTGAAAACTTCCAGGGCTCGCTGTCCAGAACCGTGGATGCTTAATCCTGCAATCATTGAATTCCAGCTACTAACATCCTTCTGCGATGTATTCTCAAAGACTTCCAGAGCCTTGTCTATGCACCCACATTTTGAATACATATCCACTAGAGCTGTAGCTAGAAAACCTTCTACTTTGATTCTGCTCTTATCTATGTAAGTATGTATCCACTTGCCTTGGCTCAAAGCTCCAAGCCCAGCACAGGCACAGAGCACGTTTACTAGGGTACAATTATCAGGACACACCTTCACTGCCTGCATATCCTCAAAAAGTAATAAAACTTCGGCAAAGTCACCAACGTTGGCATATCCACTGATCATTGCATTCCAAGAAACTGTATCTTTCACTAACATTGCATCAAAAACTTCCCTTGCCTCGTCAACCAACCCAGAATTTACATACCCCGAAACCATAAAATTCCAAGACTCCACATTTCTCACAGGCATCTCATCAAACACTTCACGCGCCAAATCCATCAATCCCATGTCCACGTATACACTCAACAATGCATTCCACGAAATAGCGTCATCTTCACACATCCTATGAAGCAAATTACGTGCCACTTCAAAGCAACCGCATTTCGCATACATGTGAATCAAAGTGTTGTTTATATACACATCATCTCCAAATCCACTCTTCAGGACAATCCCATGAATTTGTTTCCCTTCTTTTCCTCTACAAGCTCTAGCACAAGCTTTAAGAATAAACGTGAAAGTGTACTTATCAGCATAAACTTGATGGGCATCAAAAAGCAATTTCAGAAAGATAACAAAGGACAAATTTGGTGTCTCACTGGTTGCATACGCAAGTATCATGGTATTGTAAATATACGAGTTGGGCCGATGAATGTGAGAGAAAATGGATTCAGCATAGGAAAGTCTACGAGGAGAAATGGTGGTCGCCGCCATCATGAGGCGGCTGGCAGCGAAGGTGTTGTGGAAGAGGCCAGTTTTGAGCATATAGGCGTGAACTTGGTGGACTTGAGAAATTGAAGTGGCTCCATCTGTAAATGAGAGAAGCGGAGAAGAGAAACTTGCAGAGATCGACATTGATTGATTCAGTTTAACATATGTAATATGTTTTCCTTTTATCGTTCAATTTGGTTAGGCTTTGTATATGGATAAGGACTGTTTGGTAAGTTCTTCATTATCCAGCGACTAGCCTCTTAGTCCCAATAAAAGAAAAAGTACGACCAGCACATCAGTGAGTGTCGCCAGGGTCAGTTGTTCGTTTGCATGTCATGCACGACCAACATCCATGTCAACAGCTGCTGCTATAAGGGTGATCATCACCGTACACGACCAGCATCCATGTCAACGGCAGTGCCATAAAGGTGCCCGTGGCAGCTCTATGACTAACACTAGAATAGGACTATATAGAGATGAATAATACTATTTATCTAGGCTGGAGAACAGTTTTCAATCTAGTTGGCACTTTCTCATTAGATAATGATGGGTGTATTTATGATTATCCACTCATCCTCCAATGTAAAAAATAGCAACTAGACTCAAGAATTATCCTCATCCTTTAATGTAAAAATAACAACTATAATGGAGACCGGCCTCCAATTTAGATAAATAACACTACTCCATCCCACCTTTATAAGGAAAATACAGCGCAAAAAGTTAGGAAGCAAGCCGTTGAAAGCTTTAGAGAAAATTCAGCTTTTGCACATGAAAACCAAAACATCAGCGGTAGAGAGTTTAATTGGCAAGAGTGCAGTTTAGAGCAATTCCTCACCCCGAGTTTATATATACATCTCATTTTCTCCTTGAGCCAACAAGCAATGCCATTATAGTCACATACGTGGTCAACAAAAAACCGTCTCTTTAAGTGTCATATAAATGATGCTAACAGAATGAAGTTCATGCGCATGACATGATACAAGGTAGAGACATCAAGTGTCATTCATGACCTCGGATATGATAACATATTAACAAACACTGGAAAAAACTGTGAGATTTCTTACCATACACAAGAATAGCTGGTATATGAAATCTTATCTACTAGACGATTAAACAAACTCCATATATACAACCTACTGCAGGATGACATTTGGAAGAAGAAGGCGCATTCATCAAATGAATTAGCGCAGAACCTACTAGTGTCAAGTTCTCTGTGCCGGGGTAAGATGTCCCAACTGTTCCACCAGATTATTCACACTCGCATTCCACCAATGTTTGCCGTGGTCAACTGGTTGCTCATTTTTACCGCCATCTGTACCTTCAGCTGAACCAGGATTTTCCGTAAGAAACTGCTCCCAGAACACATCATTGACCCCTGTTCTCTCGTTGGCTGCTGTCTCAACTGCCGCTACTTTGGCTACAGAAGCCTCAGCAACAACGCTGGTGTTGGGCTCAGCGTTCATATCAATCCCTGAAATCTTGGGCCCAAGGTCAGCATTTAGTTGTGTGCAAGATATAGCCGGTCTATTTGCACAATTTGCAGCTTCGTCTGACCCCCGGAGTGAATTACATTCAACTAAACCTTCTCCAACATCAACTAAAAGGTTCTCCCAAAAGTGAAGGGAAGACTCCAACTGCTCCAGTAATTCGTTGTTTGAAGTTAAAAGGGAAGTATCAGCATTTTCTCCTGTTAAATTTTCAGAAGATACCACCATCTGATTGTCATCCCCGCTGGATTGACCATACAAGTAGCTGTTTCTTGGAAGCCTTCTCTTTCTATCATCATTTTCAACATGGGGAAGAGAGCTTAAAGCAAGGTCGGGATTCTGTAAGCTTTGGTCCAAGGAGGATAACATATTCTTGTGCCGTTGTTCCATATGTTGCACACATTCCATCAAACGTTGCATTTGCACCTCGAGTTCCTGTTTTTCAAGTTTATGTTTTTGCAGTTGTGAATTCAATAATTGTTTGTCCAGCTTTAGCCTTCCGATATCATCCTTGTAGCGTTTCCTTTCTGAATCAGTTTGTGGAGGTAGAGAAGCAAGGCCCGACGTAGAATGACTGTGAACGGGCTTACGTCTATGAATATTCTTCAAAAGGTGTGGCTGACCTCTGATAAAGTCATCATTAGCAAATTCCCATTGCTCAGGATCGATCTTCCTGAATCCCTGTTCAACAAGAAAAGCAATATTAACACACACAAACACCGCATGCTTAGAAATCAGAGATTGTGAATACGTATCAAGTACATGTTCGACCCAAAATATCAGAGAAATGGAATGCTTACATATGTATTAAGCTGCCTTATAAAACTAGAAAAGTTGTTGTGTTTAAAGAACCTAGGCAGAAGATCCCTTGCAAATTCAAGAGGGTTCCACACGACAAAGCTTTTGTTATTACCCCGGCTCCACGAAACTACAGAGTCTGTGGAAGGATCATCCACCATCTCGTATGTCTTTGTGAGGAAAGGCGGCAATGAGTTCGAACTACTTGGAGCTTCATCCATGGTACATATAATTCCAAATTGCAATCAGCGAATACTTTTCTCCTCAAAACAAGAGACATTAAAAGGGAGAACTGAAATCTACTGAGGTTGTCAATTTTCCCCAGCCCTGCACATCAAAAAAATTCCTGAAATTTTCCTTCAAATTTTTAGATCAAGCTGAAATCTTTCTGCCCTTAAGACTTTCTACCAATCTCAAACGCCCAGTGTAATCGAAATTAACACAGTACCAGAACTGAATCCTCACTTCCTACATGTAGAGCCAAAATCAATCACTAACAAAAATCCTAATTATCGGATGCAGTGAAAACAATCCCAATTTTTAGAATAAAAGGTAATCTGACTGTATCCTTACTCGAAATTCATTCAAATACAATTCTTCTTTTTCACCACCGTCCCTTCAATTCAACAGATTCTTAGTATTCCCACCGCAAATTCCCTGCAGACCTCCTCAGAATCCGATTCTTTTACAGCACATTTTGCAAATTCGCCAAATCACAAGCGGAAAACCAAAGCAAATCCCGCCAATCAAAAGCCTCTCAGCAACAACCCCCTGCATTACCGGATACACAGAAAAATAATGAGAAAAATAAATTAAAAACAAAAAAAGAAACTCCTAGGCTCGCACATCAAAGCCGTTAGAAAGCAACTTAGTCTCAATCTTCAAGCAAAAGCATCAAATATAAAATAAACACACATTCACATGCACACAGAAGGAGTAAGAATACCGTAATACTGCCGCCGGAAATCTTTCACCGGAACGGAAGGGGTCTACGAAATTCGTCTGTTTCTTGGTAAATTCGGGCTTGAATTTATACGAAAAATGGAGAAATCCGTGTGATGCAAGACTTTCTAGAATTTTTTATAACAACCAGAAATTTCTTTTTTGTTTTAAGTTAAAGATTCCACGATGAGGAGAAAATGCATCTGTGAATTGCATTAGCGCCCTTCAAGTTTACGAAATGGAACATAAGTAGCCCATATTTTTATGGCTTCATTATATGGAGATTGTATTCTTTGATTTAGATTTTTAAGAATTGATTTTGAGAAAAAAAGTAATTTTTTTGAAGAATTTGTGGTTGAAAAGTAAAGAAAAATTATGAATTTATGTATAAAATTATTTTAATGGATAAATATATAGTTGAAACTGACTATGAAGGAGAATTGATTTTAAAGAATCCAAATTAAACGGGACTAACACATTTAAATATGCCTAGAGTTAAAGTGTATCCTATATTCCTAGAACATTTTTCACATTTTCACCACACTTTATCATCCATTGTTACACGTAAGTGCCAGTACATTCAAAACTTCACCTTAATACTTTCAATATTTTTACACTTTTTAGAGCAATGCATAGAGTTTTATGAATCAGGAAAAATTTTTAATACTTTAGAAGTACTGTAAATCGATACTCCTATCTAGTAAAAATAAGACAAGTGAACTTAAAAGTATTAATTAATCAATTAACTGTGCCCCTTATTTGTTTGTATTTTTTTTTTAATTTATGAATATATAATGCTCATGTCAAAAAAATTTATGGATAATGTCAATTTTTCTGTTAAATAATGAAAGGGAAAAATAGTCCTACAAGGATGAGCAATTTTTTCTTTTTCTTTTTTTTTTCTTATTAGGATTGGCAATTATGTAGTAAACGTTATGTAATATTTTTTCCAAGAAACTCATTATCGTGCATACCGGGTGGTAAAGAGTTGTGCTATTTGAACAAATAAGATACTGAAAAAGTTTACCAAAGCTGACAAATGACACAATATTTTTCAACATATCACATCACTTTTTAAATTATAGAAAATTCTATTTTTGGAAAAAAAATTTACAAAATGTTTTACAAAAAAAAGTGATTTGATACTTTCGGAAAAAAATGTGATCTGATGTGATTCAAATAAGTGCTGCAGTAGTTAAATTCTCATGTGTTCTCATGTTTCACAGAAAGTCCATATTCAAACAGCATGTGCCCTTCCCCTATTTTCCCCTTTCCTCCCCTATCTCCTCCTCGTTTAAAAAGAAAAAAAAAAGTGATTTGACTATATTACCCCCTATATGGTTAGGAGAAAAGTAGTCCAGTGATAAATTCGTGAAATTACTAAAACATTTTGTCAAAGATCGTTTTTTTACAAATAGAGGACTCTTAATTCAATGGTAATTGTATGTGCCACATGTCTATTTTATCAGGCTTCTTGTCTCCTTTTTTTCTTGTTCAAATAAAATTATTATTCAGTTGATAAATTATGTTAGATATACTCTGGTCGCTTCCTCCGTGTTGAAACAATCATAGCAAAATCCATCTCACCTTCAATCTCTTCTCAATTTTTCAAACCCAAATTAATAGCTTCCAATGTATTGTTGTGCATTTCTTATTAAACCAAAAAAAAAAAAAAAAGCCATCAATTACATATCCACCCCCACAATTTTATATAAGTAAATAAGATAATTTTGAGATCTCCGATCTGGTTGCTGATATCCTTTCTTGTTTGTTTTTTCGTTATGAAGAAATCTGTTTGAACAAAAATGCTTCATTAGTTTGAGAAGAACGTTCTAACGAACTTTTCCGAATAGTTGCCATGATAATAGATGTTCAATAAATGAATATTCTCCTTGTATATATCTATCCATCTTTCAGCGTAATGATGCAAATTAAATTAGAGTACAGTCTCTTATCTAGATAAATAACAGTATTAGTCATAGGAAAGAAGTGGCAAAACTAAATACTTGTAGTGAAAAGGGGAAACCTATGTGTTTACATTAATTGAAAAGAAAGTTAAAAAACGGGGTTATTAATGTTATTTCATTGTGGCAATATTAGTAAATAGAAATTGTGTGGTGTGACAGATTAAAAATATTGTCACGATATAATAACCCTTCAAGTAGCAAATGGTCCATATCATTTTTGACCATTTTACCATAGAAATTAGAATTTAGAAACTTTATTCGTAAAATAGAGTTAGCACATGGGCTTCCTTTTTATGGAAAAATGTCAGTCTTAAGCACCATGAAAGTCTCAAGTATTCATTAGCTAAAATGAAAAGTTGACCTAATATAGAACTAATTGAGTCAAATCTTACATGCAGGAATGGAAAAACGAAATGGTCGTTCATAAAAGTTTTCCAATTCGACAAATCGCGAAGCCTACGTTCCTGACAGAAAAAAAGGAGAAGAACAATTGTTTCCCATCGCAATCATTCTTGGCTTTCTATTCTATTTCCACGAAGCCAGCGCTCATCTGCAAGCCCATTTCTTGACATTTGCATGCTTTATATCATTTGAAGTTTGGGTTTTACCTCATATTCATAGAGTATGTTTTTGAAAATAAATCAAAATAATGTTTTTTCTCATCAGTTTTAACTTAATTATTAAGTGTAGATGAACCATTTGTCCTTTCTAGTCTCAGCAAGTGAAACGTGCACGGTGATTTAATGGAAAAATTGATGATTTTAGTAAATAAAAGGCCTCTTGATCTAATACAAAGAGGATCAAACATGCTAAAATGTAAAAGTTTTAGTACTTTGGATATTATTATGAAACAAAAGTTTGGAATTGAGAGAATTTAACAAACTTAAAGCTAGATATGGGAATCCCCCCCAACCCCACCCCACCCCCAAAAAAAAAGGAAAAAAAAAAAGAGAAACTAGATAGAAATTCACTCTGAATAAAACGAAGAGAAAAGAAAGAAAACAAGATAGAAATTTGACAAAAATGAATATGGAAGGTTCAGTCGCAATTATTGTTACTATTATTATATTATTTATATGGCCCCATTTGTTTTTGCCATAAATATCAATACATGGGTTGTTTTTATGATAATTATGTAGAGACCCTCATTTTTAATCGATGCATTTAAGAGGTGATATTAGCAGATCATACTTTAGTGTAATAAAATTTTCATCTACTATCATTTTGAAATATATAGATACAAATTTCATGAACAAGAACCATGATGACTGCAATATATATATATATATGGATTGAATGGAATTACACACTTTGTATTATTACTATTAAAAAAATGACACGAACACTGTGCTCAAATATTAAAATAAGTGCAGCCAGTGACTCTACATGTTAGGATTTCTACACAAATAATGTTGATTTCTATTAAAAAACTAATACAATTGTAAATTTTATTTTATTTTTTTAAAGGAATACAGTTGTAAAATGTTAGTTCATTAATAGAAACCAACATTGATTTTATAAAATTTTCACGCTAGAATGTATTTTCTCAACCGGTTTCGACGTAGTTTCCTGAATTCTATCCATAAATATTAACCCCAAGAATTTAAAAAAAAAAAAAGTCATACACATGTGTCGACACAAGAGGAGGGATCGTGAGATGATGTTGATGTCTTTTGATGTAATAATGGTTTATCACCGCACGCGTTGGATCTGTTGTCATGCATTCCCATTTTATTATAGGTAATTTACACATAATGTCCCTAACCTTTTATCGAGTGAAAGATTACATCCGGGTCCTCAACATTTACACAAGTCTCCTCCAGGTCCCCCTCAGTGGAAAACATCCAAGTGCGCCATTAACTAACCACATGCAACTCAATTGCCAAAACTAAAGGCACTTTTGGTAGTACACGACTCCTACAACTTCCCTCCAAAAACCTTTGTCATCTTTTCTCTAAAACTCCTTCCTCCATTTATATATATGCTTCATT